>CAJUXJ010000691.1:0-26106 GCA_910589775.1 Avena eriantha | reverse complement strand
TAGTTGTTGTTTCTGAAAAGAACACACATGCAATCACACTGGTGGATACATATGTGGTTTGTGAGAAGAACGCACATCCAATGACACTTGAGGATCCATGTGTGGTTTGTGAGAAGAACACACATGCAATGACATTGGTTGTGGTTCATGAAAAGAACACAAATCCAATGACACTGGTGGATCCTTATGTTTTTTGTAAAAAGAACACCATGCAATGACAATGGTGGATCCACATGTGGTTTATGAAAAGAACACAAATGCAATTACACTGGTAGATCAATGTGGTTTGTGAGAATAACAGACATACAATGAACTCTGGTGGATCCATATGTGGTTGACGAAAAGAACACACATGCAATGACACTTGGTGTGGTTCATGAAAAGAACACACATCCAATGACACTGGTGGATCCTTATGTGGTTTGTGAAAAGAACACACATGTAATGACTCTAGATGTGGTTTGTGAGAAGAACACACATGCAATGACACTGGCAGATCCATATGTGGTTTGTGAGAAGAACACACCTACAATGACACTGGTGGATCCACACGTGGTTTGTGAGAAGAACACACATACAATGACACTAGGTGTGGTTCATGAAAAGAACAAACATCCAATGAAATTGGTGGATCCTTATGTGGTTTGTGAAAAGAACACACATGCAATGACTCTAGATGTGGTTTGTGAGAAGAACACACATGCAATGACACTGGTGGATCCATATGTGCTTTGTGAGAAGAAGACACATCCAATGACACTAGTGGATCCATATGTGGTTTGTGAGAAGAACACACATGCAATGATACAGGGTGTGGTTCATGAAAAGAACACACATGCAATGACTCTAGTGGATCCACATGTGGTTTGTGAAAAGAACACACATGCAATGACACTGGTGGATCCTTATGTGGTTTGTCAAAAGAACACACATGCAATGACTCTGGTGGATCCACATGTGGTTTGTGAGAAGAACACACATGCAATGACACTAGTGGATCCGTATGTGGTTTATGAGGACCAACACACATCGAATCACACTAGTGGATCCATATGTGGTTTGTGAGAAGAACACGCATGCAATGGTACTATGTGTGGTTCATGAAAATAACACACATCCAATGAACTCTGGTGGATCCATATGTGGTTTGTTAGAAGAACACACATCAAATGACTCTAGTTGTGGTTTGTGAAAAGAACACACATGCAATCACACTGGTGGATCCAGATGTGGTTTGTGAGAAGAACACACATCCAATGACACTGGTGGATCCATGTGTGGTTTGTGTGAAGAACACACATGCAAAACACACATGCAATGACATTGGTGGATCCATATGTGGTATGTGGAAACAACAGACACGCAATGACACTAGCGGGGGTTAATGAAAAGAACAGACATGCAATAACTCTGATGGATCCATATGTGGTTTGTAAAAATAACACACATGCAATGACTCTAGTTGTGGTTAATCAAAAGAACGCACATGCAATGACTCTGGTGGATCCATGTGGTTTGTGAAAAGAACAGATATGCAATGACTCTAGCTATGGTTAATGAAAAGAACACACATGCAATGACACTGGTGGATCCATATGTGGTTTGTGAAAAGAACAGGCATGCAATGAACTCTAGTGGATCCATATGTGGTTTGTGAGAAGAACACACATGCAATGACACTGGTTGTGGTTCATGAAAAGAATACACATCCAATGACACTGGTGGATCCTTATGTTGTTTGTGAAAAGACACACATGCAATGACTCTAGTGGATCCACATGTGGTTTGTGAAAAGAACACACATGCAATGACACTGGTGGAACAATGTGGTTTGTCCGAATAACAGACATGCAATGAACTCTGGTGGATCCATATGGGGTTCATGAAAAGAACACACATGCAATGACACAGGGTGTGGTTCATGAAAGGAACACACATCCAATGACACTTGTGGATCCTTATGTGGTTTGTGTAAAGAACACACATGCAATGACTCTAGATGTGGTTTGTGAAAGGAACACACGTGCAATGACACTTGTGGATCCATATGTGGTTTGTGATAAGAACACACATCCAATGACACTGGTGGATCCATATGTGGGTCATGAAAAGAACACACATCCAATGACACTGGTGGATCCTTATGTGGTTTGTGAAAACAACACACATGCAATGACTCTAGATGTGGTTTGTGAGAAGAACACAGATGCAATGACACTGGTGGATCCATATGTGGTTTTTGAGAAGAACACACATGCAATGACACTGGGTGTGGTTCATGGAAAGAACACACATCCAATGACACTGGTGGATCTTATGTGGTTTGTGAAGAGAACACACATGCAATGACTCTAGATGTGTTTTGTGAGAATAACTCACATGCAATAACACTGGTGGATCCATGTGTGGTTTGTGAGAAGAACACACATCTAATGACACTGGTGGATCCATCTGTGGTTCATGAAAAGAACACACACACAATGACACTTGGTGTGGTTCATGAAAAGAACACACATCCAATGACACTGGTGGATCATTATGTTGTTTGTGAAAAGAACACACATGCAATGACTCTAGATGTGGTTTGTGAGAAGAACATAGATGCAATGACCATGGTGGATCCATATGTGGTCTGTGAGAAGAATACACATCCAATGACATTGGTGGATCCATATGTGGTTCATGAAAAGAACACACATCCAATGACACTGGGTGTGGTTCATGGAAAGAACACACATCCAATGACACTGGTGGATCATTATGTGGTTTGTGAAAAGAACACACATGCAATGACACTGGTGTATCCATATGTGGTTTGTGAGAAGATACCACATGCAATGACATTGGGTGTGGTTCATGAAAAGAACACACATCCAATGACACTGGTGGATCCATATGTGGTTTGTGAGAAGAACACACATCCAATGACACTGGTGGATCCATATGTGGTTCATGAAAAGAACACACATGCAATGACACTGGGTGTGGTTCATGGAAAGAACACACATCCAATGACACTGGTGGATCCTTATGTGGTTTGTGAAAAGAACACACATGCAATGACAGTGGTGGATCCATATGGGGTTTGTGAGAAGAACACACATGCAATGACACTTCGTTTGGTTCATGAAAAGAACACACATCCAATGAACTCTTGTGGATCCATATGTGGTTGATAAAAAGAACACACATGCAATGACACTGGTGGATCATTATGTGGTTTGTGAAAAGAACACACATGCAATGACACTGGTGGATCCATATGTGGTTTGTGAGAAGATACCACATGCAATGACATTGGGTGTGGTTCATGAAAAGAACACACATCCAATGACACTGGTGGATCCATATGTGGTTTGTGAGAAGAACACACATGCAATGACACTGGTGGATCCATATGGGGTTTGTGAGAAGAACACACATGCAATGACACTTCGTTTGGTTCATGAAAAGAACACACATCCAATGAACTCTTGTGGATCCATATGTGGTTGATAAAAAGAACACACATGCAATGACACTGGTGGATCATTATGTGGTTTGTGAAAAGAACACACATGCAATGACACTGGTGGATCCATATGTGGTTTGTGAGAAGATACCACATGCAATGACATTGGGTGTGGTTCATGAAAAGAACACACATCCAATGACACTGGTGGATCCATATGTGGTTTGTGAGAAGAACACACATCCAATGACACTGGTGGATCCATATGTGGTTCATGAAAAGAACACACATGCAATGACACTGGGTGTGGTTCATGGAAAGAACACACATCCAATGACACTGGTGGATCCTTATGTGGTTTGTGAAAAGAACACACATGCAATGACACTGGTGGATCCATATGGGGTTTGTGAGAAGAACACACATGCAATGACACTTCGTTTGGTTCATGAAAAGAACACACATCCAATGAACTCTGGTGGATCCATATGTGGTTGATGAAAAGAACACACATGCAATGACATTGGTGGATCCATATGTGGTTTGTGAGAAGAACACACATCCAATGACACGGGTGGATCCATATGTGGTTTGTGAGAAGAACACACATACAATAACACTAGGTGTGGTTCATGAAAAGAGCACACATCCTATGACACTAGTGGATCTGTTGGGGCGATACCCCCAGGTAGGGTCACACCGGGGTATAGAGGCCGAGTTAGCCGAGGTATGGCAAGGTCAAAGCGAAAGCTGGCCGGGTCACCTCAAGGCAGGCCGACTTATGGAGTAACCCGGCCCGGAGGATGTCCGCCTCACCGTGTCCCAGCCGATGTATATCATATGTCGGCGGACTCTTTGTAACTTGTCTGCAGGTACCCACGGGGCCAGATTAAACAGGCCTGAGCCGGGTTATATCAGGCTTGCAAGAGAAGGAAGGTATCCCGCTGGTCAAAAGGTGGGCTCTGTGTGCTAGAGCATGAGCAAAGCGGACAGAGGGAAGGACCAGCAGGGCGTGGGCGACAAAGGTGGCGTAGCCTATGTCGGCTGACGATGGCGCCGCAGAGGGTGACGTAGCCTTTGCATGGCTTACGAAGGGAAAAGGTGACCCGGTCGGTTTGCTATTTTGGGAGAGGCATATTCCCTGGAATATGCCTCCACGTATGCCCTAACAGGTAACCTAGTCTCCCCTTTATAAGGAGCGCTAGGACCTCTATAGAAGGGGCTGGCGAGCTAGTGGACTGATCATTGGGTGAAAGTAGTGGTGAGGTTAAGAGTGCTTCTTCTTCCTCCTCTCCCCAACACAGCTCAAGGTGCATCTGTAAACTCAGTGAACTTGGAGAATACAAAGCATCTGTGTGTGGAATCACCACACTATCCCTCCCTGGATTCCTCTAGTGCATATTGGCCCCACCTTTAGCCTATCCATGGCATCTGCCGTGACACCACCACGGCAGGATCCTTATGTGGTTTGTGAAAAGAACACACATGCAATGACTCTAGAAGTGGTTTGTGAAAAGAACACACATGCAATGACACTGGTGGATCCATATGTGGTTTGTGAGAAGAACAAACATCCAATGACACTGGTGGATCCATATGTGGTTTGTAAGAAGAACACACATGAAGTGACACTGTGTGTGGTTCACGAAAAGAACATACATCCAATGACACTGGTGGATCCTTATGTAGTTTGTGAAAAGAACAACATGCAATGACTCTAAATGTGGTTTATGAGAAGAACACACATGCAATGACACTTGTGCATTCATATGTGGTTTGTGAGAAGAACACACATCCAATGACACTGGTGGATCCATATGTGGTTTGTGAGAAGAACACACATGCAATGGAACTAGTATTAAGTTACAAGCAACAGAGAAGTAAAACAAAACTATAAACAGTTGATTGTAGATTGATGATAAAAGAAAGGTTCGGGGTCCATAGTTCACTAGTGGTTGCTCTCCTTAAGATAGATAACATGTTGGGTGAACAAATTACAGCGGGGAAATTGACAAACATCGAGAAAGCATACATGCATATACTAATCATATTGACTCCTCTGAGATTTGATTGGGCATTACAACATTATACATAGACCGTAATCCAACTGCATCTATGACTAATAATCCACCTTCAGGTTATCATCCGAACCCCCTCTAGTATTTAGTTACAAGCAACAGATAATTGCATTACGCATTGCGTGTAAAGTAAACAATACGATTGTTCTATGAACAAAGGATTGTTGTTTTCTCCCTAGTAGCAATAGCACATCAGCTACCTTAGAGATTTATGTCACTTCCCTAGATTACTAGAGGCATGAACCCACTATCGAGCATAAATACTAACTCGTGGAGTTGCTAGCATCTACTTGGCCAAGATAGCTACTAACAACGGAAAGCATGGAAGATAACAAATAACAAAGACATGATAGAATCAATAATCAATCTGAAATAGCATCTCAATATCCATCGGATCCCTGCAAACACAACATGTAGGAATTACAAATAGATGATCTTGATCATGAATGGAGCTCACAAGATCTAAACATGATAGCACAAAGGAGGATAACCAACCATCTAGCTACTACATGGACTTGTAGTACAGAGATGAACTACTCACGCATCACACCGGAGGCTTGCATGGTGATGAAGAAGGCCTCCAGGGTGAATTCCCCTCTCCGGCAGGGTGCCGGGAAGACCTTCATATCCCTCCCGATCTAGGGATGGATATGACGGCAGCTATAGACTCTTTCGTGGATTTTTGATCGGGTACTTAGGTTTTTTGTATCGGAGGCATCTTATAGGCGAAAGGGGAGGCCGAGGGGGTGCCAGAGGCGGCCAGACCGCTCCCTGGCGCGGACCAGGCTGGGCCGCACGGCCAGGTGGTGTGGCAGCCCCGTGGCCCCTCTTCGTCTCGTATTTTGGCTCCTTGTGTCCCTTGGTGAAAAACTGACTTTGGCTTTTGTCACGTCCAATTCCGAGAATATTCATTTTCTGACTTTCCTAGAACCAAAAACAGTAGAAAACAGGCAGCTGGCATTGTGGCTCTTGTTAATAGGTTAGTCCAAGAAAGTGTATAGAAAGTACTCCAAAGTGTGGACAAAACATAAGAAAGTAGATAAAACCAAGCATGGAACATCAAAAATTATGGATACGTTAGCAACATATCAGTGGATCCGAATGTGGTTTGTGAAAAGAACACACATGCAATGACACTGGTGGATCAATGTGGTTTGTGAGAATAACAGACATGCAAAGAACTCTGGTGGATCCATATGTGGTTGATGAAAAGAACACACATGCAATGACATTGGGTGTGATTCATGAAAGGAACACACATCCAATGACACTGGTGGATTCTTATGTGGTTTGTGAAAAGAACACACATGCAATGACTCTAGATGTGGTTTGTGAGAAGAACACACATGCAATGTCACTCGTGGATCCATATGTCGTTTATGAGAAGAACACACATCCAATGACACTGGTGGATCCATATGTGGTTTTTGAGAAGAACACACATGCAATGACACTGGGTGTGGTTCATGAAAAGAACACACCTCCAATGACACTGGTGGATCCTTATGTGGTTTGTGAAAAGAACACACATGCAATGACTCTAGATGTGGTTTGTGAGAAGAACAGACAGGCAATGACACTAGTGGATCCATATGTGGTTTGTGAGAAGAACACACATCCAATGACACTAGTGGATCCTTATGTGGTTTGTGAGAATAACACACATGCAATGACACTGGGTGTGGTTCATGAAAAGAACACACATCCAATGACACTGGTGGTTCCTTATGTGGTTTGTGAAAAGAACACACATGCAATAACATTGGTGGATCCATATGTGGTTTGTGAAAAGAACACACATGCAATGACACTAGGTGTGGTTCATGAAAAGAACACACATCCAATGACACTGGTGGATCTTTATGTGGTTTGTGAAAAGAATACACATGCAATGACTCTGGTGGATCCACATGTGGTTTGTGAAAAGAACACGCATGCAATGACACTGGTGGATCCTTATGTGGTTTGTGAAAAGAACACACATGCAATGACTCTAGTGGATCCACATATGGTTTGTGAGAAGAACACACATGCAATGACACTGGTGGATCCATATGTGGTTTGTGAGAAGAACACACATGCAATGACACTGGGTGTGGTTCATGAAAAGAACACACATCCAATGAACTCTGGTGGATCCATATGTGGTTTGTGAGAAGAACACACATGCAATGACTCTAGTTGTGGTTTGTGAAAATAACACACGTGCAATCACACTGGTGGATCCATATGTTGATTGTGAGAAGAACAGACATCCAATGACACTGGTGGATCCATGTGTGGTTTGTGAGAAGAACACACATGCAAAACACACATGCAATGACACTGGTTTTGTTTTCAGAAAAGGATTTTGGGAAAGCAAAACACACATGCAATGACACTGGGTGTGGTTCATGAAAAGAACACACATCCAATGAACTCTAGTTGATCTATCTTGCATAATTTGATGTGTGCCACAATGTATTTCATTGTACAAGACATTCACTTTCCATTTTTATACTACTCAGTTTTGCCCTTGGTTTTTTGATACTACTCAGTTTTGCCCCCCTCTCTCTCCCTCTCTTCCCTTTGTAAAAGCCGAAACTTGTGCTCACTCTGTCTGCTACGTCCTAATTGGTTGTCACAGTTGTCACGCAGATCGTGTGCACCAACCATTGATTTTGTGTGATCCAACGATGATCGTTGCACACGTCGTGCCCTTCACAGTACAGCGTGAGACAGCACGGATGTCTCCCTCAGTGAGACTTCTACAAGAAGGAACACAAAGCCATCCATGGAAAAAGTCGTCGACTAGTCATGTCATGTTTAATCAAGTCTAAAAATCCTACTACTGCTACTACTACGCCACAACACATGCGTCATCGAGTTCACGGTCGACGACGGGCAGCTGCAATTTATTGCCACTTGATTTTAATAAGATATATCCCATTTTTTATGCAGTGGCTCTCAATCTCACTTGCAACTGGGGCCCACCGTAAGAAACTTGCACGCGCTAGCCGGAGGCCAAAGAGCTGAGCTCGATGAGACCTAACGTCTCTGCCTTCATCGAGTCACTCGTAGTCATCAACACATCCCTCTACCCGATCTAGCACAACCCCACAAATCTCGTCGTACAGCCACCTACCTTCCCCTCTACATTTCCCCTTTTAATTATCACCAATTTTATGGGGGTTGTTCGTCTGCAGTACCAAAGTTGGCAGGCCAGCGCATGGCGGTACCTAAGTTGCCTAAAATTACCGCGTTTCAAAAAGTTGGGCCCCCAACTACCGAGAGGGGCCATTTCGATGCAAACTCGTCTCACCCCTACCAAATCCAAACATGTCGTGAAACTGCCCCGTGAAGTAGACGGCCGGGACCCCTCATGTCAGTAATATTTCCATGACGCGAGCGCCAACGCGGCAACCATGTAGGCGAAACGAGATACTAAAGGAGCATGGTGCGTTGACCAAATTCACAAATCCACTCCCTCCCTCCTTTTGCATGAACCCTAGCACCGGCAGCATCGAAATCCCCTCTCCAACCAGAATGATCTCTTGGGGCATTTGACTTCCGGCGCCAAGTTGCTGGGCCTACTCGCTGCTTCCAAGCTCTAATGTGGAATGTCGTGCCAGCCGTTGCGACGATGTAGCCCGCCTCCACCGCCGACGAGCTGAGCAGCGCGAAGGATGGCAGATCCATTTGCCGAGGAAGAAGTACTTCTAGCTAATTTCGGGTGAGCTACTCTTCTCTTTGCTATTCGCACTACCTATAACTGCTAGCTGGCTATTGGCATTATAGAGATATATCGAACATAGAATTGTTTGCTAGCACGATGCTGATAAACAATTCTTATCTTTTCTCTCCAATTTTCTATCAACTAGGATCTCCGCTGAACCCAAATACACGGTTATGGTGGCCATCTGTGGCTACCTCATTAAATTAGCACATGGGAAGAGCACGTGGAAATAGGCTCAGAATCTGAAGATGGAAGTAGCGCCTGTGCAGTTATGCACTGTCCTTGGTTTGGTTGCTGATGTGCGTGAACTTGCTGAAATGAGGCCAGAGCAGACTGCACGGTTCAGCATCGTTGATGAACGAGGCTTCAGGGTTCCTATAGCGTGTGACAGTCAGCTAATTGGGTTGATGAAACAACATGTTAGGCTTCGTGTGGTTATGCTGGTGTGTAACATAGTGGATGAGGAAGCTCCTGCTACTGGGAGTCGCCCAACTATTATTGGACAGGGAGGTCTAACTCGAACCCCTGCTGTTGTTGAGCAAAATGTGGTTCCTCGTCCGCGACATGCTTCTGTCAGGCAACCTCCTCGTAGGAGTCCCTGTATTGCCGTTGTGGAAAACTCTGCTCTGGAATCTGCTAGTACTGGTCGTCCCCATCCCCGTGCCCGTGTTGCTACGGCTGCTGCTCACCCAATCCATGCCGCTGTTGAGCAAACTAAGGCGTCCGGAGGCTGCCCGCTATTGTTGCCAAGATCGCCGCCTTGTGTGCTGCTCCTCCTTGAAACCGTCCTCAAGTTGTGCGAACCCGTGCTCTAGAATCTGCTGGTACTGCTCGTCCTCGTGTTGTTGTTGATTTGGACGATGTTGACCTAATCCCTATCGCTGTTGAGCAAAACAAGGCTTTCGGAGGCTGCCCCACTGTTGTTGCAAAGACTGATGCCTTGTCTCCTCCTCAAACCCATGCTCGGGTTCAGCGAGCTGCTGGTCTAAAGCCAGCTCATGGTCTTGACACTGCTAGCACTCGAAACACTACTGTTGTGGGAACTGCTCCTGGTCGTCTAGGTGGCATGGCAGCAGCTGATCCTATTGTGGCTGCCGTTAGAAGGGACCCTGCATGTCCACCATGTAATGTAGCTTCCGCTGCTAAGGGCCCTCGCCTTGCTCCTGGTCCTGGTACTTCCACCGAGGTTGATCCAGCTAACGATGACGCTGGTGATGGCGGCGGTGGCATTGGGGCTAGGTCTGATGGTGCCGCTCCATCTCTCGAACCTCTCGGAGGTTTCTATCCTGAAGAACCTGATGATGGCAAAGTAATCGTTCGTATCGGTGTCGCAGATTATACTACAAAATTAGATGATCGCATAGAAAAATTCTATGACGAGTTTGATGTAATCCTTGGCAGATACGACCCTAAAGTGGTAGAGTTATCTGACTTGATGGCATCGTTACGTGTGAAGGTGCTTTGGGGGTCCTCCCAGGAAGCACGTTTGTTATATTATGGTTACAGGAGCAAAAAGGCTATCGAAGTGAAAGATACCAGGGATTTAGTCGTACCGTTTACAAGGAAACATTATAGAGGTGAAGTTTACTTCCACTTGGTAGTGCTCACGGTTGGAGAGGAATTGGAACTCGGCAATAGAGATGATGGACTTTTAGAAGGCAGGGTGACCTGATCCATGGCATCACTGGGGCTGGTGTGACTGAGGGTGGCTTCGAATGGAGGAGAGTCTTACAGAGGAGCGTCATAAAGAGGAGCAGGAAGAGCATCCCTGGAAAGGGCACCCCGAAGAAGAACGTCACCAAGGAGACCACGCCAGAGAAGAGGACGCCCAAGAGTCGCACGACAAAAGGCACCATGCCGCAGAGTACACCCCTGAGATCCAGTCAAAATGCCACACCGAACGGTAGCAGCAAAAACGCTAAGAGGGCTAGCACGGTGGTGAACACTCCCAGGAGTGGTAGCAAAGAGGCGAAGATGGCCAGCACGGAGGCTACCACAGCCAGTGGGAGCAGAAAAAAACACTATTTTGGAGCGGAACACGCCGTTGTGAGGGAATTATGCCAGCACGAAGGAGAACACGCCCAATAGTAGCAGCAAAAGGGCTAATTTTGAGCAGAACACGCCGCTGAGGTCAGGCAATAATGCCAGCATGAAGGAGAAGACACCCAATAGTAGTAGCAAAAGGGCTAATTTGGAGCGGAACACGCCGCTGGGGTCAGGAAATAATCCTAGCACGAAGGAGAACACACCCAATAGTAGCAACAAAAAGGCTAATTCGAAGAAGAACACGCCACCGAGGTCAGGCAATAATGCCAGCACCCTGGAGCCAACACCCGTGAGGGGAGACAGTAAGGAGATCACACCCAAGAGCGGCAGCAAAAGGCCTAGTTCGATGGGGAATGGAACGCGGATGTCAAGCCCTACTGATACCATCAGGAAAGATTACATCAGGAAGGAGGATGTACACAGGAAGAGCAAGAGGGTTCTATACACTCAAGATGAGATTTATTCTGACTGTTGTTTGTCCACTGAAGTACCTAGGATGCGTGTGAACATAAGACCACCCATGTGGTTGCAGTAGAACCAACCGAGTGTCTTGGAGAAAATAGAGTTGTCGGTGAGGTGGACTGGGGCAATGTTCATGTCCATCTGGGTGGAGACGATGGTGCAGCCCCACCCATGGGAGTCAATATGATGTGTGCAGTACTAGGCATTAGAGACGATGGCGAAGATTCTAAATTAGATGAAGAAGAAGGCAATGTAGAGGATCAAGAATCTGGTGATGATGAAATAGACGAGGAACTTAACGCTGAGGCTGGTATTCTAGTCGATGATTTAGGTGTTGAAGTAGAAAAATGAAACATGACCACGAGTATCCTATAATTTCGGTCGGCACCGCATTTAGGAGCATGCATGAGTTCAGGATGTCGTTCTGGCATTTTTGTATCAAGGGGGAGTTCAACGTTTATCGACTGAAGAACTCTGCCGAGAGGTATGAGGCCGTTTGCAAGTTAACATGGATGAATGGACAGGCCGAGGTACATTGTCCATGGAGGATCACAGCAAGATCCTTACCTGTGTCGACTACAATTAGGGTATTGGGGCAATGAATGCAGCAAACCATTAGAACTCTCTCTCTCTTCACTCTATAACTACAATTGATGTGCGATATCTTTCTGGCAACTAGTGGACTCCGCTTATCTTTTAAATGAATCTGTGTTGCAGGTGAACAAAATGGGCCCTCCACACATGTGTCCGACAGGCAGCAAACTGAAATCCTCAAAGGCTGATACGGAGTGGGTGGCTATGCAATCTATGTCCATACTAAAGAATAACCCTAAGGAGACCGCGAAAAATATTCAGACTAGCCTCGGTTCTAAATACAACATTGTACTTCCGTATTACACGGTTTGGAAAGGTAAAGAGAAAGCTCTGGTGGTCTTGCACGGGGATTGGACCAATCGCTTCAGGATGTTGTACAACTTCAAGGCGGAGGTACAAGCTAGGTGTCCGGGGAGTGTTGTGGAGATTGACAACGAATCAGAAGGTGGTAAAATATATTTCAAAAAAAAATTCATGGCACTTAAACCTTACATCCAAGGATTCAAGGATGGCTGTAGGCCGTATCTGAGTGTAGACAGTACTGTCCTAACTAGCAAATGGAAAGGCTGCCTGCCATCTGCCACAACACTTGATGGTCACAACTGGATGTTCCTAGTGGCATTTGGGCTGTTTGAAACAGAAACGGAGGAAAACTAGGTCTGGTTTATGAGGCAGCTCAGGAGATCAATAGGCCACATGGATCCATTGGCTATATCCACGGATGCATGCAAAGGGCTGACAAATGCAGTGAAGGAGCTGTTCCCGCGAGCTGAAGGTAGAGAATTCCATGCCCATATGATGCTCAACTTGTACTCACACTATGCAGGCAGCGTATTTCGTTACATGTTTCCTGCTACTAGAGTTTACAAACCTAGTAGCAGCGATTATTTCATGAGCAAGATTTTTGCCGAATCCCCAGAACTTCCAGAGTACTTAGACATCTATCATCTTAGACATCTATCATTCGCAGCTATGGAAGAGGAGTCAATTCAACCCTGACATCAAAGTTGATTACATAAACAACAACCTTGCAGAATGCCTGAATAACTGGGCGAAGGACATAAAAGTGCGTCCTGTTCATATCTTAATGGACAACATACGTGGTATGATCATGAAGATGTTAAATATAAGGAGAGAGATCGGTAGGACACTTAGAGGACATATGCTACCGCTAGTTGTATAGCAACTGCACAAGAGAAGCTGAGGACTTGCTCATCTTAAGGTTCTCCCATCAACCAGCAGAAGCTGTGAGGTGGTCGATATGTCCAAGAGTGGCAAAAGGGATGTTGTGAATATCCAGCTACGAGAATGCACCTGCTTAGAGTGGTAGCATACCGGGAAACCTTGCGACCACGCCTTGGCCTTCTTGGTGAAGAAAAGAACTCTACCACATTTGGATCAGTATTGGTCAGACTACTACTCTATGGAAAAGTTCAGAGCTGCGTACACTGGATCCGTCGAGCCATGTACATACCCATCTCAGTGGCCTCAAGTCCAGCTGTCTTTCGAGCTTTGCTAGCCAGTTACAAAAAGGGGCAGAGGAAGACCCCATGTGAATAGGTTTAAGAATTTTCTTGAGAAGAAGGGTTCGGCTTTCTGTGCTACAAAGAAGGGCAAAAACAGATGCAAGACCTGCCATCTTATAGGCCATAGAGCAGCTGGATGTCCCCTTAATGCTCCCAAACCTAGGTATGAGATGGTACATTCACACACAAAATTGTTTATAGTCTATAGATATAAGGTAGTAATCCATGTACTGTTTTTTTACAGGAAGCGCAAGGTAAGAAACAAGACAGCTGATACATTGCAAATGTATCTATAATTTTTGATGTTCCATGCTTGGTTTTATCTACTTTCTTGTGTTTTGTTCCAACTTTGGAGTACTTTTCATATGATTTCTTGGACTAACCTATTAACAAGAGCCATAGTGCCAGCTGCCTATTTTCTGCTGTTTTTGGTTCTAGGAAAGTCGGAAAATGAATATTCTCGGAATTGGACAGGACAAAAGCCAAAGTGCCTATTTTTCCGGAAGTGATCAAGTGCCAGAATACGAGACAGAGAAGGGCCAGGGAGCCACCACACCACCTGGCCGCGCGGCCAGGCCTGGCCCGCGCCAGGGGGTGGTGTGGCCGCTCTCGGCACCCCCTCGGCCTCTCCTTCCGCCTATAAGTTCCCTCGAGAAGAAAACCCTAGGGACCCGATCAAAAATCCACGAAAGAGTCTGTAGCCGCCGTCATCTCCATTCCTAGATCAGGAGGGATCTGAAGCTCTTCCCGGCACCCTGCCGGAGAGGGGAATTCACCCTGGAGGCCTTCTTCATCACCATGCAAGCCTCCGGTGTGATGCGTGAGTAGTTCATCCTTGGACTACGGATCCATGTAGTAGCTAGATGGCTGGTTTCTCCTCCTTTGTGCTTTCATGTTTAGATCTTGTGAGCTTCGTTCATGATCAAGATCATCTATTTGTAATCCATACATGTTGTGTTTGTGGGGATCCGATGGATATTGAGATGCTATTTCAGATTGATTATTGATTCTATCATGTCTTTGTTATTTGAGATCTTGCATGCTTTCCGTTGTTAGTAGCTATCTTGGCCAAGTAGATGCTAGCAACTCCAAGAGTTAGTATTTATGCTCGATAGTGGGTTCATGCCTCTAGTAATCTGGGGAAGTGACAGAAATCTCTAAGGTACTAGATGTGCTGTTGCTACTAGGGAGAAAACAACAATCCTTTGTCCATAGAACAATCATATTGTTTACTTTACACGCAGTTCGTAAAGCAATAATCTGTTGCTTGCAACTTAATACTAGAGGGGGTTCGGATGATAACCTGAAGGTGGATTATTAGTCATAGATGCAGTTGGATGGCGGTCTATGTATTATGTTGTAATGCCCAATCAAGTCTCAGAGGAGTCAAGATGATTAGTATATGCATGTATTGCTTTCTCGGTGTTTGTCAATTGCCCCGCTATAATTTGTTCACCCAGCATGTTGTCTATCTAAGGAGAGCCACCTCTAGTGAACTATGGATCCCGGTCCTTTTCTTTACATACAATCTACAATCTTTTACTACTTTGTGTTTACTTTCTGCAAACTTTTAATTCTTTCCATTCGATACGTTTAATCCTTTGTTTTCCAAAAACACTATGAGATTGACAACCTCATCGCAAGTTCGGGACAAAGTTTTGTGGTTGTGTTGTGCAGGTCTCCACGTTGCTACTAGCACCGGTAGTGCGCCCTGCCAAAGCTCAGCTAGTAACACCTTTGGGGTGTTTCCTTGCTCCTACTGGTTCGATTAAACCTTGGTTTCATAACTGAGGGAAAACTTACTGCTGTGCTCATCATACCTTCCTCTTGGGGTTCCCAATGAGCTCTACATCAACTACGAGTCAGCAAGATTTTTTCTGGCGCCGTTGCCTGGGAGTCAAGGACATCTTCACAAGGGGAGTCCCTCATAACCAATCTCTTTACTTTGTTGTTTTTGTTTTTCTTAGTTTATTTTTGCTTTGTTTGCTCGTTTTGTTCTTCAAAGACACAAAAAAAAAATAGTTTTACTTGTTTGCTTTCTTATTTGAAAACCCAAAAAAATGACTACTCTTGAAAACACTAAGTTGTGTGACTTCACTAGCACCAACAACAATGATTTTATGAGCACGCCTATTGCTCCACCTGTGGCTGAGAATACTTTCTTTGAGATAAAACCCACTTTGCTCAATTTTGTTATGAGAGAACAATTTTCTGGTATTGGTAATGAAGATGATGCTTCCCATATAAATAACTTTGTTGAACTTTGTGAGATGCAAAATCATAGGGATATAGATGGTGATATTATTAAACTGAAATTGTTTCCTTTCTCTTTGAGAGGAAAAGCTAAAGAATGGTTGAATTCCTTAACTAGGAATAGTATTGATTCTTGGACTAAGTGCAAAGATGCTTTTATTGGAAAATACTATCCTCCTGCTAAGATTATATCCATGAGAAGTGAAATAATGAAGTTTAAACAACTTGATAATGAGCATGTTGCTCAATCTTGGGAAAGAATGAAATCTTTGGTAAAGAATTGTCCCACTCATGGACTGACTGCTTGGATTATCATCCAAACTTTTTATGCAGTATTGAACTATTCTTCAAGGAACCTATTGGATTCAGCAACTGGAGGTACCTTTATGACCATCACTTTGGGTGCTGCAACAAAACGTTTGGATAATACGATGGTTAATTATTCTGAATGGCACACTGAGAGAGCTCCACAAGGTAAGAAGGTAAATTCTGTTGAAGAAACCTCCTCCCTGAGTGATAAGATTGATATTATTATGTCTATGCTTGTTAATGGAAAAGCCCATATTGATCCAAATAATGTTCCTTTAGCCTCTTTGGTTGCTCAAGAAGAGCAAGTTGAAGTGAACTTCATAAGAAATAACAATTTTGGCAACAATGCTTATGGTAATAATGCTTATAGGAACAATTTTGGTAACAACAATTATAAGCCATATCCTCCCAACAATGGTAATGCTTATGGAAATTCTTACAACAATAATAAGAGTGCTCCCTCTGAACTTGAAGTTATGCTTAAAGAGTTTATTAGTAAACAAACTGCTTTCAACAAAACTATTGAGGAAAAACTCTCTAATGCTGAAAGAAATATAGCATCTTTGGCTGAAGCTCAATCTACTTTGAATAAAATGGCTGCTAAACCCGAAACTAATGAGAATCCCTTTGCAGCTACTAATGCTATACAAGTAAGAATTGATGAAAATGTTAGACTATTAGCTGAATTACATGCTAAGTGGGAAAGAGAAGATGAAATTGCTAGAAACATTAGTGTTTCTACTATTACCACCACGAGTGTTGAGGCTAGTAATAGTTCTACCACTTTAGATGATAAAGTTTATTTTGATCTTGATGGTTGCAATATCTCTGAAGTTATTAAGTTCCTACAAAAGCTTGCTAAAAGTCCTAATGCTAGTGCTATGAACATGGCTTTTACAAAACACATTACCGATGCTCTCATAAAGATTAAAGAAGAAAAGATGAAACATAAAGCTTCTATTCCTATAAAGCAAGAAGATGGTTGGGAACCCATCATTAATATGAAAGTGAATGACTTTGATTTCAAAGCTTTGTGTGATCTTGATAGTAGTGTTTCTATTATGCCTAGAAGGATTTATGATATGCTTGATTTGCCTCCTCTTGAAGATTGTTATTTGAATGTCCCACTTGATGCTAATGCTAAAAAGAAACTCATGGGGAGTCTTAATGATGTTCTTATTATGGTTAACGATTCCTATGTCCCTGTTGATTTTGTTTTGGATGTTGAATACAATGCTTCTTGTCCTATTACTTTGGGAAGACCTTTTCTTAGAACTGTTGGTGCCATCATTGATATGAAAGAAGGCACCATTAAATATCAACTCCCACTCAAGAAAGGTATAGAACACTTCCCTAAAAAGAGATAAAAAATTTCTTTTGCTTCTCCTATGAAAACAAAATTTGGTCTTAATGCTTCTTCATTTGAAAACACTTGATTCTTTCTTTGCTTCTTATGCCTAACTTAAAGGCGTTAAAGAAAAGTACTTCTTGGGAGATAACCCAAGAGTTTTAGTTGAGTCTTGGAAGTTATTACCTCTGTAATAACCTCCTTATCCTTTTTATTTGCTTTTTGTGCCAAGAGTAACCTCTAATGAGAGAGAAGTAATGATTGGGAAAGTTGCTGTCCCGAAACAGATTTCTGTGCTTCACCGTAAAAATTCCTGAGAGAGATCTGTACGTCGGATTGATCTGTAATTTTTTGTGCTTCTGCCCCAGGTTGTTATAAAACTTTAGTTAGTTCAACACGTTTTGGTTCGAGCAACAGAAGGTCTTCGAAAAAATTCTTCTTTACCTGATGGTCTGTTTTGACAGATTTCTGCCATTTTCTGCATTTGCTTCTTGTTAGTTCCTTCTTGAGTTCCTTTGGGGAATTGAGCTTTTTTAGGGAAGTTATACAGTATCTAGTGTTCTAATGGAAGTTTATTTCGTATTAGAACTGAACCTTGAGACTTATTTATCTTAAGTGCACTAATGTTGCTAATGAGATTGTGTGAAGTTTTGTATGAAGGAAAAATTTCAGGTGTATGGAAGGAATGAGTAATGAGATGAAGGATGGACTAAAGCTCAAGCTTGGGTATGCCACGCGTGTCACCCCAAGAAATATCCAAGAAGTACAAGCGTCAAAGCTTGGGGATGCCCAAGGCATCCCCTTCTTCATCAATAAAAATCCCAGGTTTCTTCCAAACGCTTCATTTTTATTGTTTCATGCACAATTGTGTTTTTCTTAGAGCATCTTCTTTTTTCTTTTTTTTGGTTTTTAGTTTTCTTGGTTTGCTTAGTGTTCTGAATAAATTTATTGGACCCCCTCTTTCATACTTTGGTTTGCAAATAGTTTGGTTTGGTTTGGAAAAGAGTAGGAAAGTTCATGCTTATGTGGTAAAAAGAGCTCGTTTTTGACTGTGGCATATGCTTTGTCATGCCATGCTTGATATTGTTTTGGCTTTATGCTTAGTATTATTTGCTGTAGTATGACTTGTTATAAACAATTGAGATTGCTTAATGTTCCTTGGATGAATCATGCGTTGTTTTAACATATTAAAGCATAGTATAGTGGTATTCTCCTTTGATGCATTATTTGGGTTGACTTGGCACATGCTCACACCATGTTATGACTATCTCAAGTCACCATAGCCTTTATGATCCTTTAGTTTTCAACTTGTAGCATCACTTTATGCTTTGATCAATGATGTTTTGTCGCTCTGCATGATTATGGCCATTATTGCTCTCTTAGTTTGTCGCTCCCAGTCTTTTGCTAGCCTCCACCACCAAGTATGAGTTCCACTCATGCATCCAACTCCCTAAACCAAGTTATTCCAAAGAGTCCACCATACCTACCTACTAGCTTATGCTATTCCAAGTATATTCATGCTTTTGTTTACCTTTCACTTGTTATGAGAAAACTAGTGATTAAAGCTCTCACGAACTTGATGGCAACACTTTACTTTATTGCCTCTAATAAACTTGAACCATTGGGTCCTTCTTTGTTGTGTATATGCATGCGCTTTATAAGTTGAAATTATCAGAACCATGTTTCATGGGGAACGCTTTCAACATCGCACTTGTACTTTGTACTCCGTTGATATCATGTTCTTTTGCTTACGGATCCCGGCGATGTGAAATAAAAGTGGAACTTGTAAGATCATGGAGTTTGTATATGTGTTAGAGAAACGCCTGGGACGCTAGCCTAAGCCATGCCTAATCATGGTGGAAACTTGCAGCATTACCATAATGAGCACTCTATGAAGCATCCTCAATAAAAACCTATGCAAATAGCAAATAAAAAGATCGCTGAGATGCTCAGTGTCTGCTTGCCTTGTAATTTTGATTATGGGAAAGCTCCCGTATCATGTGCAAGGGGTACCCCGTTGGCGGTTCTTAATGATACACATATACTTACAATGACAAGAGCTTACTCATGACTAAAGTTGAGTAGCATGAGGATCGGTCTTCGTAAGTAAGGGGCATGAGATTTCGGTTTATAACTTGTCAAGCATATCCTCTTAGTTGTGTCACTTTAACCTTAATCACTTTCAAGATGCTTATGATAGGGGCAATGAGAGCTGAAAACTACAAGTACCATAATTTTTGGAAGCTCTTTATGAGACTTGAATCCCTACTTCCTTTTACAAAAGGCTTTTCTTCCACCAATTTATTGAGTCTCCACCTTCTATCTTTATGCACCTACTTTGAGAGCATAGTGGCCATTCTTAGTTCTATGTGCATTGTCCCAAGACTAGTTGATTGATGCATAACTTGTTATTGCTTGTTTTCAACTATTGTATCTAGACACTCTTATGAACTTTGAAGGTGTCCTATGCATTTATATTTTCTACTATATTGAGGGACAAGCTGAATACTATTATGCTATGTTTTCTTTATGTGAAACAAACAAACGTCTTGCAAGGCATGTTATTCATGAATCTTTTGTTTGTACCTTTTTATGTTGCATCATAGTTTCTTTGCCTATTGCTAGAACTTTGTCTTTCATGTTATGATTGAAGTACTATGATCCCAACTTTGAGTTTTGCAAATACTTTGATCAAGTCTTTGATGGTGCATTTCACCTCAAAAATTATTTCTTTTTATCACTTACCTACTCGAGGACGAGCAGGAGTTAAGCTTGGGGATGTTGATACATTGCAAATGTATCTATAATTTTTGATGTTCCATGCTTGGTTTTATCCACTTTCTTGTGTTTTGTTCCAACTTTGGAGTACTTTTCATATGATTTCTTGGACTAACCTATTAACAAGAGACACAGTTCCAGCTGCCTGTTTTCTGCTGTTTTTGGTTCTAGGAAAGTCAGAAAATGAATATTCTCGGATTTGGACGGGACAAAAGCCAAAGTGCCTATTTTTCCGGAAGTGATCAAGTGCCAGAATACGAGACGGAGAAGGGTCAGGGAGCCACCACACCACCTGGTCGCGTGGCCAGGCCTGGCCCGCGCTAGGGGGTGGTGTGGCCGCTCCCGACACCCCCTCGGCCTCTCCTTCGGCCTATAAGTTGCCCTCGGGACGAAAACCCTAGGGACCCGATCAAAAATCCACGAAAGAGTCTGTAGCCGCTATCATCTCCATCCCTAGATCGGGAGGGATCTGAAGCTCTCCCCGGCACCCTGCCGGAGAGGGGAATTCACTCTGGAGGCCTTCTTCATCACCATGCAAGCCTCCGGTGTGATGCGTGAGTAGTTCATCCTTGGACTACGGATCCATGTAGTAGCTAGATGGCTGGTTTATCCTCCTTTGTGCTTTCATGTTTAGATCTTGTGAGCTCCGTTCATGATCAATATCATCTATTTGTAATTCATACATGTTGTGTTTGCAGGGATCCGATGGATATTGAGATGCTATTTCAGATTGATTATTGATTCTATCATGTCTTTGTTATTTGAGATCTTGCATGCTTTCCGTTGTTAGTAGCTATCTTGGCCAAGTAGATGCTAGCAACTCCAAGAGTTAGTATTTATGCTCGATAGTGGGTTCATGCCTCTAGTAATCTGGGGAAGTGACAGAAATCTCTAAGGTACTAGATGTGCTGTTGCTACTAGGGAGAAAACAACAATCCTTTGTTCATAGAACAATCGTATTGTTTACTTCACACGCAGTTCGTAAAGCAATAATCTGTTGCTTGCAACCTAATACTGGAGGGGGTTCAGATGATAACCTGAAGGTGGATTATTAGTCATAGATGCAGTTGGATGGAGGTCTATGTATTATGTTGTAATGCCCAATCAAGTTTCAGAGGAGTCAAGATGATTAGTATATGCATGTATTGCTTTCTCGGTGTTTGTCAATTGCCCCGCTGTAATTTGTTCACCCAGCATGTTGTCTATCTAAGGAGAGCCACCTCTAGTGAACTATGGATCCTGGTCCTTTTCTTTACATACAATCTACAATCTTTTACTACTTTGTGTTTACTTTCTGCAAACTTTTACTTCTTTCCATTCGACACGTTTAATCCTTTGTTTTCCGCAAAACACGGCGAGATTGACAACCTCATCGCAAGTTGGGGACAAAGTTCTGTGGTTGTGTTGTGCAGGTCTCCACGTTGCTACTAGCACCGGTAGTGTGCCTTGCCAAAGCTCAGCTATTAACACCTTTGGGGTGTTTCCTTGCTCCTACCGGTTCGATTAAACCTTGGTTTCATAACTGAGGGAAAACTTACTGCTGTGCTCATCATACCTTCCTCTTGGGATTTCCAACAAGCTCTACATCAACTACGAGTCAGCAACAGCCGACTCAGTGATTTTGTTGTGGGAAGAAAACCAAAACGAGTGGAGTGATGATGCCGGAGAAGATTCTGGTGCTGATTGGCTTAACTTCCCTCGGCCCGGAGATGTAGGGTACGTGAAGGTAAGAAAATTGGCACCCAGGAAGAGGAAGAAGGCAAGAGATGAAGAAGCCAGTGGACGTGACAAAAAGAGGAAGAAAGTTGGCACCAAAGCAGAGAAAGAGGGCTAGCAGTGTAGCAGCCTAATGATGCATTGAACTTGAACCTATATATGTAGTTCGGTTAAACTCTGGAGCTATGTGCGTGGAACTTGTCGAGTGAAACAATTTGCCTCCTGTACTCAGAGTAAAATGTATCGTGACTTTAGGATTTGATACGGCCGAGGCCACTAGTTGAATCCAAAACTATGACTGTGCCACTACTATCTGAACAATCGCAATAGCTGAGCGGTTAAATCCTCTCCAAAATCGATGGGTGTTAGTGGCACAAACATGATTTATTTATAGGCGCTTAATAAATCCCTGTTGTTGGCATTACACTTATGATAAGTTTCTGGGCTGGAAAACAATTTCTTAAGCTGGCCGCTACACTCCACGAAGCAGCAACTTATTTCAGCTGCTAGACAACGACATGGCAGCATAAACTACAAATGCAACAGATAATGCCCAGATAATGAGGAAATTGTGTCCACTATCTGGCCTAATCTTGAGCCTGTCTGTCTCACCACCTCCCTGCCCCTGCCTCCCCTACACCTGGCGAAGCTCCTGGATCTCTCGCTCCATCGCACGAATCTCCTCTTTCTTGTCCCACACAGCATCACGCAGATCCTGAACAAGATCTCTATGAAAACCTATCAGTGGCTTTTCGATCCACACAAACTTGTCACAGCCAGTCCCCCTCCCTTCCTGCGTAGTAGATCAAAGGAAACAAAAAAAGAATTACATTACGCTTTCCGGATCCGGGTTACCATAATACCTACAGTAGGAACTTACCGCTCTGATGTTGTAGTTGTTGAATTTTCCTGTAGTATTTTCATCGGTCCACGAAATCCATCTCGGCATCTTCTCACCGCACAAACACAGCATATCGGGGTAGTAATCGTAGGGCGCCCTCTGGTACCTGATGGGGGCACCCGCCTGACGGCGTTGACCCGACCCTGATTCCGCCCGAGACGAACTGCACGAGCTGCGAGCCATGAGCAAGGGGAGCGAGGGCAGAGGAAAGAGGAGCCTTTGGATGTCAGGGTAGTGGTGAAGCGTGATTTATCCCTACTTAATAACTCGGGCAGAATCCTACCATCCACATTCGGCTAACAGGTGGGGGACCTAGCGTGTGGATTTGTCAAAAAAAACTCACGCCTTCGTGGTTCAAAAGCCCTCTCGCGCGCATTGGACGAAATTTTTTGGTACCTTGCCCACGTACATTTCACTAGGATGCCTTGCTTAGGAACCAGACACGCCTGGCCCACAATCTTACTCCCTCCTAGGAACTTGTCATGGCTTGTGCCGGCAGATCCATCCACTCCACCGCTTCCGGTAGGGCTCGCCGCGGCGGATCCACCCCAAGATCCTACCATCGCAGTATCAAATGGCCATGGTTTCTTGAGAGGAGCGATGATGCTACGTATGCGATCTCGGCCCCTCCGACATGTGGAAGGACTGATGCGGCGTCGAGCTCGAGCAGGAGCCGCTAGGCGCGACGGCGCTCGGTCCATGCCAACCCCGTCACCTTCGTCATTGTCGATTCCGATGTGGAGGATGACGGGGATGAAGCTATGCAGAACGCCATCATTGCCTCCTTGGCGAAGGGCAAGCCACGGGCGGGAGTGGATGTCGCCGGGAAGGGCACGGCGGTGTCACCAATCGAGGTGGACTCCGACGACAGCGATGTGATTTGGGTTTAGATGTTGTTTAGGCTGGTTGCAATTTCAGTTGTGTTTAATGCGAGTACAATTATTGTAATGGGTTTGTCGAGCTATATTGAGAAATATGTGCAATAGTAGCGTGTGAGTGCTTCCACTTTAGAAATTGTGTCTGTGCCATTTGCATGTTGCATTATCAACGTAGATTACTTGTAAACAATCCAACGAAAATCATCAGATTACAACCATCGGACGGGAGTGGCAGGATGGAAGAGAAGTTGGGACAGTGGCTTCAAGGGGAAGGAAGAGGAGGGGGCGTGACACTGGCAGGTGGGCCCTCGGAAAACGTGACACTGACATGCCGGAGCGGGAGCACACGGTATTGCCGGTCTATCCAGAGCAAGTGGACTTTGCAACGTGACAACAGCAAGCTGATTGGACCAATATAATAACTCGTCGAAGTATTAAGGAGTCCTGAAAACTACAACTAGGGTCCATTCACACAACACGTATGCTCTAAGCACCTGAGAAGCATCGACAAGGTTCTGAGATGGCATCTGCCTGTTGGTCCAGCACCTGAGAAGCAACGACAGCACAAGTACTACATTTGCCTGTCGGTCTTCTCGATACAAATCTAGAAATGCATCTGCCTGTTCGGTCCAGCACCGACAAGGTACTGAGATGGCACGCATAGGATCGACCTTAGGTCCACATAATCCACCTCCAGCAGCGCCGGGCAGCTCGGTGCCTCGGCTAGCACAAGAATGATATCCGACGACGGCGGCTGGGCGTTCGCCCACATGCGCACCATGTATATTGGCCAGGCACACGAGACCGACCTGACGCATACGGCACCCACGATGTTGGGCCCGGCTCTGGTTCCCGGAACACCGGTGGTGATGGTCAGGACGAAAACAGAGCCATCCCCCCTAGAAAATTAGCAGGCGGCGTGCCGAGTCAGTGAACGGCACCTGCTCTTGGAGAAGTTGGGCTTGCCCGTACGAGATCCTAATCACTTCGATCAAGTGCCCCTCTGCAAGGTGGACGACGAGCTCTACCGGCGGGCCGGTGTAGTTGCAGCCCGGCTCCGTGCAGGAGCACGCGCCGTGCGGGCACGCGACCTCGTGGAGCGGCAACTCGTGGTAGGAGTAACGGCGAAAGCATCCTGGGTGGGAGCACACGAGCGGCAACACCACTGCGAAGTTGCGCGCGAGGATCTCCAAATTCTTGGGCTGCAACATCTGCCACATCTGAAGTTCATCGAGAAATCAGAAAAAAGACTAGAAATTAGATTGGCGAATAGCAGGAATATGTAGGATAAGTTCAAAATCTTGTAAAATGATTTCTTACCATGAAGGTAGCGACCGGAGAATTGGCGGATGTCGTCGGCTTGCGGCTACGGCAGGATGGAAGTGAAGTGAGGAAAGTGGCTTCGAGGGGAAGGAAGAGAAGTACGGGGAGGAAGAGAAGTAACGGGGACGTGACACTGGGATATGGCCCACTGAACTCATGAGTCGTAACACTCGCAATATGCCAGTTTGTCTAGAGCAAGCATGGCCAATCATGCCGCAGAACAGCCTACTCAAGGATCGCTCTCGCGAAGACCATCCCAATCGTTCAAGCGCCCCAATCGAACTGTATGTAACAATCGTCAAGCAAAACAACTGTGTTATGGCGTGCCTTCTAGAAGACTCGGTCTAACGGGGGATCCATTGGGGGCAGTGCTAGTTTTAGTATAAGAACAAACATGAAATGACTCAAATGGTTCCATATGTGGTTTGTCGAAAGAACACAGATGCAATGACACTGGTTGATCCATGTGTGGTTTGTGGAAAAGAACACACATGCAATGTAGTGGTTGATCAATGTGTGGTTTGTGGAAAGAACACACATGCAATGGAGAACCACTGGTTGATCCATGTGTGGTTTGTGGAAAAGAACACACATGCAATGGAGAACCACTGGTTGATCCATGTGTGGTTTGTGGAAAGAACACACATGCAATGACCACTGGTTGATCCATATGTGGTTTGTGGAAAATAACACACATGCAATGACCACTGGTTGATCCATATGTGGTT
>CAJUXJ010000690.1:0-38030 GCA_910589775.1 Avena eriantha | reverse complement strand
AGTAGAACCCTTCGCCTCGAGGAAGAATGTAGCACCCCAATTGTCTAACAATTGTAATGCTACTTGTCCTAGTAAGATATTGGCTACTTTATATATATTATTGTTGCATCATAATTATATCATGCTCATGTCATCATGCCACCTTGCATTTGAGCATCATATAAAACTCCTTTTTCTTTTGGTTCTTCTCTCACAATGCATTATAATTGTATTTGGCCTCTTGATAGTTGTAATTGGTTGTTGATATATTGTCTAAATGCCCAAGTTGAGTTGGGGGCATATCTTTTATTTCCATTCCACCACCCTTCTCTTCCACCACTTTATAATTCCCACATCCTTTAACATGAGCTTGTCTTTCTTTCTCTTTGATATTTAATTCTAGCTCATGTAGTTTGGGGTGGATCAATCTTCTAAATTCTTGTTCTTGGTTTTATCTCCATTTTGGAAATGCATAGAATAATGCCATCATATTATTATTGTTGTCCCAAAATAAATAATGGCATTATTATTTTTGCATGGGCCATGCAAGCTCTACATCACCCTTCCACTTCATATGGGTTTTCTTTTGTTTTAGTGGATTCTACTTGGGAAATCATCTACCACTCCACCACCATCTTAGTCTCACCCATTTCTTTTCCTCTTATTTCTATTCTCCATGCATGAATCATATGAGGCCTAGCCATAATGTTTTCTTTCCTTTTCTTGAAATTCTTTCCACCCCCACCTCATGATCATTCTAGCCTCCACCATGCTCCACTTGAGTTGGTTTTATTCACACCATTCACATTCATTTCTATTTATCTACATGTATGATCACATGAGAGCTTTTTCCACCTAATTCTATTCTTCTTCTTTCTTATAGTTTCTTCTCTACTTTAGCCCATGCAAAATCCAACCAAGGTGTCTTCTTGGTTTAGCTTCATAAACAGATAAAACCTAAATATCTAATTAAAACCTAACCTAGTCTATCTCTCTCTCTCTCTAAATTATCCTAACCTTATTTCTCCTAAACCCTAACCTACTTCCCTTATCTCTCTCTCACACCTCTCTCTCTCTCTCCACCATGGGCACCACACCGGCTACCCTCTCCCTGGCCCCACCCTAGCTAGCCCCTCCTCTCTCTAACCTAGCTAACCCAAAACCCTAACCCTAGCCGAGCTCACCCGAGCCCCTTCCCTCTTTTTCTCTCTGCCGTGCGGGCCTAGCTGCACTACCACCCCCGCCGTCCCTGGCCTACTGGCAGCCTCCCCATGCCCTACCTGCCCCAGCCCGGCGAGCACGTGCTCGAGGAGAGGAGGAAAAGGTTGGCACCCGAGCCACCTTTATCCTGCCGTGCCAACCGGCCTCTCCTCTCTCTCCCTCCCACTTTCCCCTCCTCCTCACACCTCTCTGGCCTCGCCCAGATCCGCCCCAGAGCGCCCCCTCCTTCCCCTTCTTCTCCACCGTCGTCCCCACCTGCGCCAGTCACCGCCGTCTACCGCCGCCATCTCCTCGTTCCGGCCGTCAAGCTTGTCGTGGAAGTGTCCGGCAGATCGAGGTACATCCCCTGCGTCGCCTCAGTACAACGCCGTCGCGGAGGAAGAAGCGCCAGCAATCGCCGGAAACTGTCGACGCCCGACGCGAAACCCTAGCCGACGGGACGCCAGCGACCTCGCCGATCCGCCTCTCCTCGCGCCGATCCAAGCCCACCAGCGAGCCCGCGTGAGCATCCCCTCCTCCCTGACATGGTCCGCTTTGGCCGTACCCAGCCCTAGCGCCGCCGTTGTTTTTGTCGAGCACTCTCAGTTGCGCTAGAGCTCGCCAACGTCTGCGAGTTTTCCCCGCGCCGCAGCAAGCCTATCTAGTCCCCCCCACCCGCCACCCTCCTGACATCTGCCCAAGCCAGCCGCACCGGTCAGCCCCCTCCGCGCGCACTCCCGCGGCCCGGATCGAATCCCCGCTCCGCGCCCGTCCGCCCACCTGCCCGCCAGACGCGAGGCGGAAGACGATAAACAGTACTGGCGCGTGGTCGTTTTGCAAAAAGCCCCTTCCCTTTTTAATTACTGCAACCCGCGCTCCTTTCGGCCCCACCTGTCGCCCCTGTCTCCCGCCTTCGCTGGCCCGTGGGCCTTCCGCCGCTGGTACCCCGCCTGTCAGCGTCCAGCGGCTAGCCAGAGCCCCGCGTGGCAAAGTGTGTCTCGCGCGCGTGGCCAAGCCCAGTTCGCGCAGGCCCACCCGTCAGTGACTGGGTCTGAGTTTGCCTGGGTGCAAAAAGTATTTCTCCGTATCTCTGTTTTATTCAAATCTTTTCCAATATTAAGTTAATTAATTCAAATTCTTTTCAGATTCAAATAATTTTAAAATACAAATCCAAATAATACAATAATATATGTTTTGGAATCAGAAAAATGTGAGGAATTCAAATATGCCCTTCAAATTATATTTTGAACACTTTAAATTTCGAGTATGATTAAAATTACAAGAAAATGTCCTTTTTACTTATTAATTAATAACTTTTGTTTTATAACTCCAAATTTGACAAATAATATGTCTAACTCGATCAGCGCGACGAGCCCGTTCTATTTATGCAATCCTTGTTCTGAATTGAAGCATGCATCATGTTGTCATCTAAAATCTGAACCGTTTATGACAATAAAACTTGGGCAAATAAATGATAAAATGCTTTACTTCTTGTATCCACACCTCACCTTTGCCATGCTACTTCAATGCCATGTAAATTGTGCATCATTCATCATGGCATGCTTGGTTGCTTGTTGCATTTCAATTCATATGCTTGCGTACTTTATTTATGTTGGCCCTTGTTTGTTTGGTTCTTCTTCGAATAGACGCCCAGCAGGAGAATTATCAGGAATCACAGGAGTATTACCCAGATCCATCTCTCGCTTCAACTGAGCTGCCAGGCAAGCACTACCACATGCTTGCATACATACAGTACCTATTGCCTCTATCTTATTCTTGCATCATTGAGTCGCGGTTGCATAAAATTGAGTCCCAAGTACTGCATAGCCTTTACTTTTAAACCACATTAAGCCTGTTCCGGTCCCATGAGCCATTACTACAGGAGTTGTTTGAGCCATGCGAGTCGTAGAAAAGCATGAGTAGGGTATGTGAGTGTCGGATGGATAACGAGGTACCTAAATAACATAACCTGAGTAGTAATGGGATAACTAAAGAAAGAGGCACCGGTGAGCAATATCTGCTATTTGGTTTTCCTGCTCACTTGTGTCCCGTAGGACCCCGAGTACTTGATTCCTGTTCCTTGACTATTCGCACTATCCACATCCGGGAGGCCTATGGACCCCCCTGAGCCAGAGCTTGATTCAATCTTATTTCTTGGGGCCACAAGTAGTTTGGGGCTTTATTACTATTCTGTACTTATGCCATGTTACTGCTTTATTTAAGATTGTGCGTGGAGCACCTGTACTGTTTTGGATTGTGGAATGTTTTCGCGGTATCGACAAGCCCAGTCACATTTTCGGGTTCCCAGTCGTTTACAGCCATTGACACAAACCTTGGGTCCGTCTCGGAGCCGGCCAACTTCGTTGCGGGTAGCTTAATGGGGTGGCCCCCTGAAATATTTCTGAATCCTGTGATTGCTTTGTCGTGAATGCCTCGTTGGGTTTTGTTTTGGTTTTTCCGAGGTTGATCGAGTGTGTGTTGCTATTCGTGCACCCCTGCAGGGTAAATCTTTCTGAAAGCCGTGTCCGCGGTTATGGACGACTTGGAGCACAGTTTCTCGATCATAGACAAGTATAACTAAAGTACCGCTTTAATTTGACTAAGTACTTGACTAGTAAATAGCGCAATACTCATGGAATGGATAATAAAACTGCCAACGGGTGATGGGGTTGTTCGTCCGCTTCCTCGTTGGTAAGCGAGGAGGAGGATGGATCTGATAATTATACTGTTATAACTGTTGTTCTTAATTCACGGACTTCCGTCTATCTTTGGTTAGGCGGGAGGTTAGCGAGTCTCTATAGAATTGTTAGGTATTATCTTTTGCTGCAATTGCGTCACCCCAGGTTGTGTCCCCTTTAGTGGCATAAAGACTTGCTGAGTACCCCTAGGGTCTCACACGATAAATTGTTTGATTCAGATGAACAGGTGTACCCGCAAGATGGATACTGGGTGGAAGAGTCAGATGATGTGGGCAACGATCATTCGGTGTAGAGATTCCGGGAACGGGGATCCGTGTGATCTGTGGGCGGGATGTGTTTATTTATGGGGCATCTTATGCCAATTTGCTTCTTATCCGTACTCGGATCTTGTTTCCGCTTCCGCCTGATACTCTGATGTGTGATGTATGAGGAGCTATCCTAAATTATTATATCTATCTAGGACATTTGGATCTTGCCGTATGGCGTTGCAATATTTCTATTTCTTTTAGATGGAATGGCTCTGATGTACTGTTGTATGTGGCTTGCATACATACTCATTTGTGTATGTATTTGATCCCTTCGCCTGCCGATTACGCCGCTCGTTCTTGTCCCGTTGACTGAAAGTGGTTAGGACGGCCGAAAGGTCTACCGTGAGTGGCCCTGGGCCCCACCGTACTATTTTAACCACTTTCGTTCATCCAGGCATTAACTAAGAGCGTAATTCACCGAGGTAGTTACAATTGGTATCAGAGCCATCCCGCCCTTCAGGGTCTCAGCCAAAATGGTCGTTGTCAGTCTAGCAAATATTTTGGTAGTTATGTATACTAGGGAAAAACAAACGTGAGAGTAAGATTGCTTCCATTTTTCTTCTTACCCACCCACCCACCCTTTTCTGGTAAGGAAGGTAACGTTTTCAATCCTCTTCTAAACTTCAAACTAGGATTCACGTGTTCTGGGTTCCGTAGTACCATAGGTTATGTTTGTTTGTGTGTGTGTGTGTGTGAATTCCTTGTCTATCTGTTGCATCCAAATGTTATCACTATCTGCCTTTTGGTTATCAACTGTTGGTACATTCCCTACCGACAGTCCTTTGTAAACCGACGCGATCTATTCTGATTCGTTGTACACCGATGCGATCTATCTTACTCTTTGTTATCCGACGTTATCTTGTTGGGGTGTTCTTTTCCGTAGTTACAATCTTTAGGTTCACCTTAAGAAGAAGTTGTTGGGATATGTGTTTTACTGATTCATGTGCGAAGTAATGATTTGAGTGCGGGATGGAGTCGCGACCATACCACTACTTTTGTCATTTGCTTTTGTATATTGAACTAGTAGAGTTGCTAATCTTGATTCGTTAAGTGGTTTTGCGCATTTAGTGGTATTTTAATGCCAAAATTTGCGGAAAATTTTTCTTTGTTAGTTTGTATACCACACTCCTTGTTCAGTCGTGTGTGTTATGCTTAATATCTTCTAGTGCTTTGAACTTTGTTGATATTTTAATATCACCTCAGTGAATTGCATTCCTTAATCTTGATTAATTCCATTTTGGTACTATTTTGGATTATTATCATTCTCCATTATAGTACTGACTTGTGTTTTATATCAATCACAGGATGGCACCACCACGCCGTTCTGAGGAGGATATACCACCTGAACTTGGGGCCGCTTTGGCAAGTATTGCAAATGCTTTGGGCACTATGCAGCAGAACCAACAGCGCTTCGAGGAAAGTGTGAGGAGGAATGAGTTTGCTCCGCTACCTCCACCTCCCAAGCGAGGAGACATCAAGAGTTTTCTCAAGTTCAACCCACGCCAATTTGAGGTGTCTGATCAGCCACTTGATGCGGATGATTGGCTTCGTGAAGTGTCAAGGTTGCTCATCACTGCGGATGTTCCCGAGCAAGAATGGGTCAAGTGTGCTACTCACCTTCTGAAGGGAGATGCAGCTCTCTGGTGGGAAAATTACCTCAAGGCAGATCTTTCTGGTTTTCAGCCTACTTGGGAGCGGTTCACTGCTGCTTTCAAAGAGCAATATCTGTCAGAAATTGTCATGGAAAGGATGAAGGAAGTGTTTCTCAACCTCAAGCAGGGCACTGATAATGTCAACACCTACATCAGAAACTTCATGAACCTGTCTCGTTATGGTGGCGATGAGATCTCTGATGACAAGAAGAAGCAAAAGAGGTTTCGGCAAGGCCTCAATGCTTCCATCAAATATGCAATCACTCATGCAAGGCCAGCATCTTTCCTGGAACTTCAGCACACAGCTCTGCAGGAAGAAGCAAGTAGGCAAGTGTTTGAGGAGTCAAAGAAACACAGCCGTGATATAGCAAGCTCTTCTGCTATGACAGCTCCTTCTAAGCGTCGTGTCTGGGTTCCTAACACCCCACCGTCGCTCCCTGCTCCACCAAGACCTTCAAGCTACGCACCAAGGCCACCAAACTCCTTCACTGCGGCTCCCAGGGGCTACAACCACAACTACCCTGGAGCGCCTGGCGGAGTCCCTGGCTACATTGCTCCACGTCCACCTGGTGCTTGTTATACTTGTGGAAACACTGGCCATCAGCAATGGAATTGTCCAATGAATAACAAAGCTCTTCCACCACCACCTCCAAGACCTGCGGCAAGTGCTCCTATGATTCGTGCACCTCCACCTCGGGCTCTCAACATCAACACTAAGCCGGGATCTACGGTTGCTCGTGCCAACTGTGTCAACGCCGCTCAAGCTGAGCATGCTCCTGGAGTTGTGATGGGTATGCTTCCTGTTAACTCAGTTCCTGCACGAGTTTTGTTTGATTCTGGTGCTTCACATTCTTTCGTTTCTCACAAATTGCAAATGAGCATGAGCTTGTTATCGACCAGCTGGATAAAAAGTTAATGGTTCTTTCTCCCGGGGCAAGATTGTTATCCACTAAGATCAGCCATGGCAATCAAATTGAGATTGTTGGTTCTTCTTTTCGGCTTCCTTAATTGTTCTGGGCAATTCTGATATTGATGTTATCTTGGGCATGGATTGGTTGACAGCAAATGCAGCTATGATTGATTGTGCCGAACGTTCGGTTTCTCTGAAAATTCCTGAAGGCCATATAGTCTATTCTCCAAGTCTGACTCCTGCAATTCAGCTTTATTCTTTGGCAGCTCTGAATGATGATGCTATGGAAGGTATTCAGAGTGTTCCGGTAGTTTGTGAGTTTCCAGATGTCTTTCCGGAAGAGTTGCCAGGTATGCCTCCGGATCGTGAGGTTGAGTTTGTGATTGAACTTGAACCTGGTACCGCTCCTATCTCCAAGCGGCCTTATAAAATGGGTCCTGCTGAGTTGGCTGAACTTAAGAGTCAGTTGGATGAACAAGAGAAGTTGGGTTTCATTCAGCACAGTACTTCTTCTTGGGGTAGTCCAACCATCTTTGTGAAGAAGCGAGACAAGACTGATAGACTTTGTGTTGACTATCGGGCACTCAATGCTAAAACAATCAAGAATAAATATCCCCTTCCGCGGATTAATGATCTCTTTGATCAGCTAGCTGGAGCTGTGGTATTCTCTAAGCTTGATTTGAGAAGTGGTTACCATCAAATCAAGATCCGCAAGGAAGATGTTCCCAAAACAGCTTTCACCACTCGCTATGGCCTGTATGAGTACACGGTCATGTCTTTCGGTCTCACCAATGCACCTGCCACCTTCTCGAGGCTTATGAACTCGGTTTTCATGGAGTATCTTGATAAGTTCGTTGTGGTCTATCTGGATGACATTCTAGTCTATTCTAAGTCAAAAGAAGAACATGAAGAACACCTTCGTTGTGTCCTAAGCAAGCTTCGTGAGAACCGCCTGTATGCAAAGTTCTCCAAGTGTGAGTTTTGGCTACCTCAAGTCACCTACCTTGGTCACGTTATCTCTGCCAAGGGCATTGCCGTCAACCCAGAAACTATTAAGACAATTATGGATTGGCTTCCACCCATAAATGTCAAAGAAGTCAGAAGTTTCCTTGGTTTGGCCAGTTACTGTCGTAGATTCGTTCAAAACTTCTCAAAAATTGCGAAGCCTCTTACCGATCTCCTCAAGAAAGGCAAGAAATATCTTTGGACTCCTGCATGTCAAGCAAGCTTTGAAACACTCAAAGAGAAGCTCACTTCCACACCAGTCTTAGTTCCTCCAGATACATCAAAGCCTTTCCAGATTTTCTGTGATGCTTCATTGCAAGGATTGGGTGCGGTCCTTATGCAAGAAAAGCAAGTTGTTGCTTACGCATCTCGTCAGTTGAAGACGCATGAGATCAACTATCCTACACATGACCTCGAACTCGCAGCAGTTGTCTTTGCTTTGAAAGTATGGAGGCATTACTTGCTGGGCAACCGTTGTGAGATCTTTTCTGATCACAAGAGTCTGAAGTATATCTTCACGCAGCCTGATCTCAACCTTCGTCAGAGGAGGTGGATCGAAACAATCAATGACTTCGATTTGACCATCAACTACACCCCGGGCAAAGCTAATGTCATGGCAGATGCTCTCAGCCGAAAAGCTTATGTCAACAACCTCATGGTGGAAGAACAACAACCTCTCTTGTGCGAGGAATTCCGCAAGCTCAACCTTGAAATTGTGGATCAAGGTTATCTTCTGAACCTTCTAGCAACACCTCTCTTGGAAGAAAAGGTCCGTTCCATTCAGCTTGGGGATCCTTACACTAAAAAGATCATCTCCAACATTCAACTTCCGAAGTATGAGTCTTTCCACGTTGATGACCAAGGCACTCTTTTCTTTGAACACCGGATGTTTGTTCCGAACTACCCGGGTTTAAGGGAGCAAGTTCTCAAGGAGGCGCATGATTCTGTTCTTTCCATCCACCCTGGCAGCACTAAGATGTACATGGACTTGAAAACACAATATTGGTGGCCTGGTTTGAAACGATATTGTGCCAAGTATGTCTCGGAGTGTGATGTCTGTCGTAGAGTTAAAGCTGTCCATCAGAAACCTTCCGGTCTTCTACAGCCATTGAAGCCTCCGGAATGGAAATGGGAGAAAGTAGAGATGGACTTCATCACTGGTTTTCCAAGGTCGCAAAAAGGCAACAATGCAATCTTTGTTGTCATTGACAGGCTTTCCAAAGTAGCTCACTTCTTTCCAGTCAAGGAAACAATTTCTGCAATTCAGTTGGCTGAGCTCTATATCAACAGAATTGTCTCTCTGTATGGAGTTCCTCTTGAGATCAGTTCAGACCGTGGAAGCATCTTCACTTCCAAATTCTGGGGAAGTTTCCAAAATGCTTTGGGAACAAAGTTAAACTTCAGCACAGCTTACCACCCTCAGTCGCAAGGACAAGTTGAAAGGATCAATCAGATTCTAGAAGATATGCTCCGTGCTTGCGTTATCTCTTTCGGCATGAAGTGGGAAGAATGTCTTCCTTATGCTGAATTCTCTTACAACAACAGTTTCCAGAAAAGTCTAAAGATGGCACCATTTGAGGCTCTCTATGGTCGCAAGTGCAGAACTCCGATTGGTTGGTCGGGCGCAGGTGAAAGATTATTGTTTGGCCCCGACATTGTAACTCAAGCGGAGGAGAAAGTTCACATCATTCTTGAAAATCTGAAGATTGCTCAAAGTCGCCAGAAGAGCAATTATGACAGAAAGCACACGGACACGGAGTATGTCCCTGGTGATCTCGTTTACCTTCGTGTCACTCCCATGAGAGGCACACACCGTTTTGGTATCAAAGGAAAGCTGGCTCCTAGATACATCGGTCCTTTCAAAATTCGTGGAAGAAGAGGAGAAGTTGCTTATGCTCTTGAGCTCCCTGAACAACTCAAAGTCCATGATGTTTTTCACATCTCTCAACTCAAGAAGTGCTTCAAGGATCCCGGCAGGACCGTGGACCATGAACTCATCAATCTCCAAGAAGACCTTTCTTATCAAGAGCACCCCACAAAAATTCTTGAAGTCGCAGAAAGAAGGACTCGCAACAAGTCCATCAAGTTCTGCAAGGTGCAGTGGTCGCACCATTCCGTTGATGAAGCAACCTGGGAACGTGAAGATGAGCTCCGTGCCAAGTATCCTACCCTCTTTGAGTCTTCTTCTTCCTAGAATCTCGGGGCGAGATTCCTGTTTAGTGGGGGAGAGTTGTAGCACCCCAATTGTCTAACAATTGTAATGCTACTTGTCCTAGTAAGATATTGGCTACTTTATATATATTATTGTTGCATCATAATTATAGCATGCTCATGTCATCATGCCACCTTGCATTTGAGCATCATATAAAACCCTTTTTCTTTTGGTTCTTCTCTCACATGCATTATTAATTGTATTTGCTTCTTGATATTATAATTGGCTTTTGATATATTGTCTAAATGCCCAAGTTGAGTTGGGGGCATATCTTTTATTTCCATTCCACCACCCTTCTCTTCCACCACTTTATAATTCCACCATCCCTTTAACAATGAGCTTGTCTTTCTTTCTCTTTGATATTTTAATTCTAGCTCATGTAGTTTGGGGTGGATCAATCTTCTAAATTCTTGTTCTTGGTTTTATCTCCATTTTTGGAAATGCATAAGAATAATGCCATCATATTATTATTGTTGTCACAAAATAAATAATGGCATTATTATTTTTGCATGGGCCATGCAAGCTTCTCCACCACCTTTCTCTCCATTGGTTTTTCTTTGGATTTGAGGGATTCTAACTTGGGAAATCATCTACCACTCCACCACCATCTTAGTCTCACCCATTTCTTTTTCCTCTTATTTCTATTCTCCATGCATGAATCATATGAGGCCTAGCCATAATGTTTTTCTTTTCCTTTTTCTTGAAATTCTTTCCACCCCACCTCATGATCATTCTAGCCTCCACCATGCTCCACTTGAGTTGGTTTTATTCACACCATTCACAATCATTTCTATTTATCTACATGTATGATCACATGAGAGCTTTTCCACCTAATTCTATTCTTCTTCTTTCTTTATAGTTTCTTCTCTACTTTAGCCCATGCAAAATCCAACCAAGGTGTCTTCTTGGTTTAGCTTCATAAACAAGATAAAAACCTAAATATCTAATTAAAACCTAACCTAGCTATCTTCTCTCTCTCTCTAAATTATCCTAACCTTATTTCTCCTAAACCCTAACCTACTTCCCTTATCTCTCTCTCACACCTCTCTCTCTCTCTCCACCATGGGCACCACACCGGCCACCCTCTCCCTGGCCCCACCCTAGCTAGCCCCTCCTCTCTCTAACCTAGCTAACCCAAAACCCTAACCCTAGCCGAGCTCACCCGAGCCCCTTCCCTCTTTTTCTCTCTGCCGTGCGGGCCTAGCTGCACTACCCCGCCGTCCCTGGCCTACTGGCAGCCTCCCCATGCCCTACCTGCCCCAGCCCGGCGAGCACGTGCTCGAGGAGAAGGAGGAAAAGGTGGCACCCGAGCCACCTTTATCCTGCCGTGCCCACCGGCCTCTCCTCTCTCTCCCTCCCACTTTCCCCTCCTCCTCACGCCTCTCTGGCCTCGCCCAGATCCGCCCCAGAGCGCCCCCTCCTTCCCCTTCTTCTCCACCGTCGTCCCCACCTGCCGCCAGTCACCGCCGTCTACCGCCGCCATCTCCTCGTTCCGGCCGTCAAGCTTGTCGTGGAAGTGGCCTGGCAGATCGAGGACATCCCCCTGCGTCGCCCAGTACACGCCGTCGCGGAGGAGAAGCGCCAGCATCGCCGGAAACGTCGACGCCCGACGCGAAACCCTAGCCGACGGGACGCCAGCGACCTCGCCGATCCGCCGCTCCTCGCGCCGATCCAAGCCCACCAGCGAGCCCGCGGTGAGCATCCCCTCCTCCCTGACATGGTCCGCTTTGCCGTACCGCCCTAGCGCCGCCGTTGTTTTTGTCGAGCACTCTCAGTGCGCTAGAGCTCGCCAACGTCTGCAAGTTTTCCCCGCGCCGCAGCAAGCCTATCTAGTCCCCCGCCACCCTCCTGACATCTGCCCGAGCCAGCCGCACCGGTCAGCCCCCTCCGCGCGCACTCCCGCGGCCCGGGATCGAATCCCCGCTCCGCCCGCGCACGCGCCTGCCGCCAGACGGAGGAGAACGATAAACAGTACGGGCGCGTGGTCGTTTTGCAAAAAGCCCCTTCCCTTTTTAATTACTGCAACCCGCGCTCCTTTCGGCCCCACCAGTCAGCCACGCCCGCGCGTTTGCAGAAAACCCCCCGGCTTTTCCTGTTCGCAACCCGCGCTCCAGCCGCAGCCCCACCTGTCAGCCCCTGTCTCCCGCATCGCTGGCACGTGGGCCTTCCGCCGCTGGCCCCGCCTGTCAGTCGCTGTGGGCTAGCCCAGTCCGCGTGCAAAACGCGTTTCTCGCGCGCGTGGCCCCAGTCCGCGGTGACCCCACCTGTCAGTGCCTGTGGCTGGAATTGCCTGGGTGTAAAAAGTTTTTCGCTGAGTTTGTTTTTATTCTTATCTTTTCAAATTTATTTAAATTCAAATTCTTTTCAGATTCAAATAATTTTCAAAAATACAAACCCAAATAATACATGTAATATATGTTTTGGAATCAGAAAAATGTGAGGAATTCAATTATGCCCTCCAAAATATATTTTGCACACTTTAAATTTCGAGTTGATCAAAATTACAAGAAAATGTCCTTTTCCTTATTTAATTAATAACTTTTGTTTTATAACTCCAAATTTGACAAATAATATGTCTAACTCGATCAGCGCGACGAGCCCGTTCTATTTATGCAATCCTTGTTCTGAATTGAAGCATGCATCATGTTGTCATCTAAAATCTGAACCGTTTATGACAATAAAACTTGGGCAAATAAATGATAAAATGCTTTACTTCTTGTATCCACACCTCACCTTTGCCATGCTACTTCAATGCCATGTAAATTGTGCATCATTCATCATGGCATGCTTGGTTGCTTGTTGCATTTCAATTCATATGCTTGCGTACTTTATTTATGTTGGCCCTTGTTTGTTTGGTTCTTCTTCGAATAGACGCCCAGCAGGAGAATTATCAGGAATCACAGGAGTATTACCCAGATCCATCTCTCGCTTCAACTGAGCTGCCAGGCAAGCACTACCACATGCTTGCATACATACAGTACCTATTGCCTCTATCTTATTCTTGCATCATTGAGTCGCGGTTGCATAAAATTGAGTCCCAAGTACTGCATAGCCTTTACTTTTAAACCACATTAAGCCTGTTCCGGTCCCATGAGCCATTACTACAGGAGTTGTTTGAGCCATGCGAGTCGTAGAAAAGCATGAGTAGGGTATGTGAGTGTCGGATGGATAACGAGGTACCTAAATAACATAACCTGAGTAGTAATGGGATAACTAAAGAAAGAGGCACCGGTGAGCAATATCTGCTATTTGGTTTTTCCTGCTCACTTGTGTCCCGTAGGACCCCGAGTACTTGATTCCTGTTCCTTGACTATTCGCACTATCCACATCCGGGAGGCCTATGGACCCCCCTGAGCCAGAGCTTGATTCAATCTTATTTCTTGGGGCCACAAGTAGTTTGGGGCTTTATTACTATTCTGTACTTATGCCATGTTACTGCTTTATTTAAGATTGTGCGTGGAGCACCTGTACTGTTTTGGATTGTGGAATGTTTTCGCGGTATCGACAAGCCCAGTCACATCTTCGGGTTCCCAGTCGTTTACAGCCATTGACACAAACCTTGGGTCCGTCTCGGAGCCGGCCAACTTCGTTGCGGGTAGCTTAATGGGGTGGCCCCCTGAAATATTTCTGAATCCTGTGATTGCTTTGTCGTGAATGCCTCGTTGGGTTTTGTTTTGGTTTTTCCGAGGTTGATCGAGTGTGTGTTGCTATTCGTGCACCCCTGCAGGGTAAATCTTTCTGAAAGCCGTGTCCGCGGTTATGGACGACTTGGAGCACAGTTTCTCGATCATAGACAAGTATAACTAAAGTACCGCTTTTAATTTGACTAAGTACTTGACTAGTAAATAGCGCAATACTCATGGAATGGATAATAAAACTGCCAACGGGTGATGGGGTTGTTCGTCCGCTTCCTCGTTGGTAAGCGAGGAGGAGGATGGATCTGATAATTATACTGTTATAACTGTTGTTCTTAATTCACGGACTTCCGTCTATCTTTGGTTAGGCGGGAGGTTAGCGAGTCTCTATAGAATTGTTAGGTATTATCTTTTGCTGCAATTGCGTCACCCCAGGTTGTGTCCCCTTTAGTGGCATAAAGACTTGCTGAGTACCCCTAGGGTCTCACACGATAAATTGTTTGATTCAGATGAACAGGTGTACCCGCAAGATGGATACTGGGTGGAAGAGTCAGATGATGTGGGCAACGATCATTCGGTGTAGAGATTCCGGGAACGGGGATCCGTGTGATCTGTGGGCGGGATGTGTTTATTTATGGGGCATCTTATGCCAATTTGCTTCTTATCCGTACTCGGATCTTGTTTTCCGCTTCCGCCTGATACTCTGATGTGTGATGTATGAGGAGCTATCCTAAATTATTATATCTATCTAGGACATTTGGATCTTGCCGTATGGCGTTGCAATATTTCTATTTCTTTTAGATGGAATGGCTCTGATGTACTGTTGTATGTGGCTTGCATACATACTCATTTGTGTATGTATTTGATCCCTTCGCCTGCCGATTACGCCGCTCGTTCTTGTCCCGTTGACTGAAAGTGGTTAGGACGGCCGAAAGGTCTACCGTGAGTGGCCCTGGGCCCCACCGTACTATTTTAACCACTTTCGTTCATCCAGGCATTAACTAAGAGCGTAATTCACCGAGGTAGTTACAATTGGTATCTTCCGCAAGCTCAACCTTGAAATTGTGGATCAAGGTTATCTTCTGAACCTTCTAGCAACACCTCTCTTGGAAGAAAAGGTCCGTTCCATTCAGCTTGGGGATCCTTACACTAAAAAGATCATCTCCAACATTCAACTTCCGAAGTATGAGTCTTTCCACGTTGATGACCAAGGCACTCTTTTCTTTGAACACCGGATGTTTGTTCCGAACTACCCGGGTTTAAGGGAGCAAGTTCTCAAGGAGGCGCATGATTCTGTTCTTTCCATCCACCCTGGCAGCACTAAGATGTACATGGACTTGAAAACACAATATTGGTGGCCTGGTTTGAAACGATATTGTGCCAAGTATGTCTCGGAGTGTGATGTCTGTCGTAGAGTTAAAGCTGTCCATCAGAAACCTTCCGGTCTTCTACAGCCATTGAAGCCTCCGGAATGGAAATGGGAGAAAGTAGAGATGGACTTCATCACTGGTTTTCCAAGGTCGCAAAAAGGCAACAATGCAATCTTTGTTGTCATTGACAGGCTTTCCAAAGTAGCTCACTTCTTTCCAGTCAAGGAAACAATTTCTGCAATTCAGTTGGCTGAGCTCTATATCAACAGAATTGTCTCTCTGTATGGAGTTCCTCTTGAGATCAGTTCAGACCGTGGAAGCATCTTCACTTCCAAATTCTGGGGAAGTTTCCAAAATGCTTTGGGAACAAAGTTAAACTTCAGCACAGCTTACCACCCTCAGTCGCAAGGACAAGTTGAAAGGATCAATCAGATTCTAGAAGATATGCTCCGTGCTTGCGTTATCTCTTTCGGCATGAAGTGGGAAGAATGTCTTCCTTATGCTGAATTCTCTTACAACAACAGTTTCCAGAAAAGTCTAAAGATGGCACCATTTGAGGCTCTCTATGGTCGCAAGTGCAGAACTCCGATTGGTTGGTCGGGCGCAGGTGAAAGATTATTGTTTGGCCCCGACATTGTAACTCAAGCGGAGGAGAAAGTTCACATCATTCTTGAAAATCTGAAGATTGCTCAAAGTCGCCAGAAGAGCAATTATGACAGAAAGCACACGGACACGGAGTATGTCCCTGGTGATCTCGTTTACCTTCGTGTCACTCCCATGAGAGGCACACACCGTTTTGGTATCAAAGGAAAGCTGGCTCCTAGATACATCGGTCCTTTCAAAATTCGTGGAAGAAGAGGAGAAGTTGCTTATGCTCTTGAGCTCCCTGAACAACTCAAAGTCCATGATGTTTTTCACATCTCTCAACTCAAGAAGTGCTTCAAGGATCCCGGCAGGACCGTGGACCATGAACTCATCAATCTCCAAGAAGACCTTTCTTATCAAGAGCACCCCACAAAAATTCTTGAAGTCGCAGAAAGAAGGACTCGCAACAAGTCCATCAAGTTCTGCAAGGTGCAGTGGTCGCACCATTCCGTTGATGAAGCAACCTGGGAACGTGAAGATGAGCTCCGTGCCAAGTATCCTACCCTCTTTGAGTCTTCTTCTTCCTAGAATCTCGGGGCGAGATTCCTGTTTAGTGGGGGAGAGTTGTAGCACCCCAATTGTCTAACAATTGTAATGCTACTTGTCCTAGTAAGATATTGGCTACTTTATATATATTATTGTTGCATCATAATTATAGCATGCTCATGTCATCATGCCACCTTGCATTTGAGCATCATATAAAACCCTTTTTCTTTTGGTTCTTCTCTCACATGCATTATTAATTGTATTTGCTTCTTGATATTATAATTGGCTTTTGATATATTGTCTAAATGCCCAAGTTGAGTTGGGGGCATATCTTTTATTTCCATTCCACCACCCTTCTCTTCCACCACTTTATAATTCCACCATCCCTTTAACAATGAGCTTGTCTTTCTTTCTCTTTGATATTTTAATTCTAGCTCATGTAGTTTGGGGTGGATCAATCTTCTAAATTCTTGTTCTTGGTTTTATCTCCATTTTTGGAAATGCATAAGAATAATGCCATCATATTATTATTGTTGTCACAAAATAAATAATGGCATTATTATTTTTGCATGGGCCATGCAAGCTTCTCCACCACCTTTCTCTCCATTGGTTTTTCTTTGGATTTGAGGGATTCTAACTTGGGAAATCATCTACCACTCCACCACCATCTTAGTCTCACCCATTTCTTTTTCCTCTTATTTCTATTCTCCATGCATGAATCATATGAGGCCTAGCCATAATGTTTTTCTTTTCCTTTTTCTTGAAATTCTTTCCACCCCACCTCATGATCATTCTAGCCTCCACCATGCTCCACTTGAGTTGGTTTTATTCACACCATTCACAATCATTTCTATTTATCTACATGTATGATCACATGAGAGCTTTTCCACCTAATTCTATTCTTCTTCTTTCTTTATAGTTTCTTCTCTACTTTAGCCCATGCAAAATCCAACCAAGGTGTCTTCTTGGTTTAGCTTCATAAACAAGATAAAAACCTAAATATCTAATTAAAACCTAACCTAGCTATCTTCTCTCTCTCTCTAAATTATCCTAACCTTATTTCTCCTAAACCCTAACCTACTTCCCTTATCTCTCTCTCACACCTCTCTCTCTCTCTCCACCATGGGCACCACACCGGCCACCCTCTCCCTGGCCCCACCCTAGCTAGCCCCTCCTCTCTCTAACCTAGCTAACCCAAAACCCTAACCCTAGCCGAGCTCACCCGAGCCCCTTCCCTCTTTTTCTCTCTGCCGTGCGGGCCTAGCTGCACTACCCCGCCGTCCCTGGCCTACTGGCAGCCTCCCCATGCCCTACCTGCCCCAGCCCGGCGAGCACGTGCTCGAGGAGAAGGAGGAAAAGGTGGCACCCGAGCCACCTTTATCCTGCCGTGCCCACCGGCCTCTCCTCTCTCTCCCTCCCACTTTCCCCTCCTCCTCACGCCTCTCTGGCCTCGCCCAGATCCGCCCCAGAGCGCCCCCTCCTTCCCCTTCTTCTCCACCGTCGTCCCCACCTGCCGCCAGTCACCGCCGTCTACCGCCGCCATCTCCTCGTTCCGGCCGTCAAGCTTGTCGTGGAAGTGGCCTGGCAGATCGAGGACATCCCCCTGCGTCGCCCAGTACACGCCGTCGCGGAGGAGAAGCGCCAGCATCGCCGGAAACGTCGACGCCCGACGCGAAACCCTAGCCGACGGGACGCCAGCGACCTCGCCGATCCGCCGCTCCTCGCGCCGATCCAAGCCCACCAGCGAGCCCGCGGTGAGCATCCCCTCCTCCCTGACATGGTCCGCTTTGCCGTACCGCCCTAGCGCCGCCGTTGTTTTTGTCGAGCACTCTCAGTGCGCTAGAGCTCGCCAACGTCTGCAAGTTTTCCCCGCGCCGCAGCAAGCCTATCTAGTCCCCCGCCACCCTCCTGACATCTGCCCGAGCCAGCCGCACCGGTCAGCCCCCTCCGCGCGCACTCCCGCGGCCCGGGATCGAATCCCCGCTCCGCCCGCGCACGCGCCTGCCGCCAGACGGAGGAGAACGATAAACAGTACGGGCGCGTGGTCGTTTTGCAAAAAGCCCCTTCCCTTTTTAATTACTGCAACCCGCGCTCCTTTCGGCCCCACCAGTCAGCCACGCCCGCGCGTTTGCAGAAAACCCCCCGGCTTTTCCTGTTCGCAACCCGCGCTCCAGCCGCAGCCCCACCTGTCAGCCCCTGTCTCCCGCATCGCTGGCACGTGGGCCTTCCGCCGCTGGCCCCGCCTGTCAGTCGCTGTGGGCTAGCCCAGTCCGCGTGCAAAACGCGTTTCTCGCGCGCGTGGCCCCAGTCCGCGGTGACCCCACCTGTCAGTGCCTGTGGCTGGAATTGCCTGGGTGTAAAAAGTTTTTCGCTGAGTTTGTTTTTATTCTTATCTTTTCAAATTTATTTAAATTCAAATTCTTTTCAGATTCAAATAATTTTCAAAAAATACAAACCCAAATAATACATGTAATATATGTTTTGGAATCAGAAAAATGTGAGGAATTCAATTATGCCCTCCAAAATATATTTTGCACACTTTAAATTTCGAGTTGATCAAAATTACAAGAAAATGTCCTTTTCCTTATTTAATTAATAACTTTTGTTTTATAACTCCAAATTTGACAAATAATATGTCTAACTCGATCAGCGCGACGAGCCCGTTCTATTTATGCAATCCTTGTTCTGAATTGAAGCATGCATCATGTTGTCATCTAAAATCTGAACCGTTTATGACAATAAAACTTGGGCAAATAAATGATAAAATGCTTTACTTCTTGTATCCACACCTCACCTTTGCCATGCTACTTCAATGCCATGTAAATTGTGCATCATTCATCATGGCATGCTTGGTTGCTTGTTGCATTTCAATTCATATGCTTGCGTACTTTATTTATGTTGGCCCTTGTTTGTTTGGTTCTTCTTCGAATAGACGCCCAGCAGGAGAATTATCAGGAATCACAGGAGTATTACCCAGATCCATCTCTCGCTTCAACTGAGCTGCCAGGCAAGCACTACCACATGCTTGCATACATACAGTACCTATTGCCTCTATCTTATTCTTGCATCATTGAGTCGCGGTTGCATAAAATTGAGTCCCAAGTACTGCATAGCCTTTACTTTTAAACCACATTAAGCCTGTTCCGGTCCCATGAGCCATTACTACAGGAGTTGTTTGAGCCATGCGAGTCGTAGAAAAGCATGAGTAGGGTATGTGAGTGTCGGATGGATAACGAGGTACCTAAATAACATAACCTGAGTAGTAATGGGATAACTAAAGAAAGAGGCACCGGTGAGCAATATCTGCTATTTGGTTTTTCCTGCTCACTTGTGTCCCGTAGGACCCCGAGTACTTGATTCCTGTTCCTTGACTATTCGCACTATCCACATCCGGGAGGCCTATGGACCCCCCTGAGCCAGAGCTTGATTCAATCTTATTTCTTGGGGCCACAAGTAGTTTGGGGCTTTATTACTATTCTGTACTTATGCCATGTTACTGCTTTATTTAAGATTGTGCGTGGAGCACCTGTACTGTTTTGGATTGTGGAATGTTTTCGCGGTATCGACAAGCCCAGTCACATTTTCGGGTTCCCAGTCGTTTACAGCCATTGACACAAACCTTGGGTCCGTCTCGGAGCCGGCCAACTTCGTTGCGGGTAGCTTAATGGGGTGGCCCCCTGAAATATTTCTGAATCCTGTGATTGCTTTGTCGTGAATGCCTCGTTGGGTTTTGTTTTGGTTTTTCCGAGGTTGATCGAGTGTGTGTTGCTATTCGTGCACCCCTGCAGGGTAAATCTTTCTGAAAGCCGTGTCCGCGGTTATGGACGACTTGGAGCACAGTTTCTCGATCATAGACAAGTATAACTAAAGTACCGCTTTTAATTTGACTAAGTACTTGACTAGTAAATAGCGCAATACTCATGGAATGGATAATAAAACTGCCAACGGGTGATGGGGTTGTTCGTCCGCTTCCTCGTTGGTAAGCGAGGAGGAGGATGGATCTGATAATTATACTGTTATAACTGTTGTTCTTAATTCACGGACTTCCGTCTATCTTTGGTTAGGCGGGAGGTTAGCGAGTCTCTATAGAATTGTTAGGTATTATCTTTTGCTGCAATTGCGTCACCCCAGGTTGTGTCCCCTTTAGTGGCATAAAGACTTGCTGAGTACCCCTAGGGTCTCACACGATAAATTGTTTGATTCAGATGAACAGGTGTACCCGCAAGATGGATACTGGGTGGAAGAGTCAGATGATGTGGGCAACGATCATTCGGTGTAGAGATTCCGGGAACGGGGATCCGTGTGATCTGTGGGCGGGATGTGTTTATTTATGGGGCATCTTATGCCAATTTGCTTCTTATCCGTACTCGGATCTTGTTTTCCGCTTCCGCCTGATACTCTGATGTGTGATGTATGAGGAGCTATCCTAAATTATTATATCTATCTAGGACATTTGGATCTTGCCGTATGGCGTTGCAATATTTCTATTTCTTTTAGATGGAATGGCTCTGATGTACTGTTGTATGTGGCTTGCATACATACTCATTTGTGTATGTATTTGATCCCTTCGCCTGCCGATTACGCCGCTCGTTCTTGTCCCGTTGACTGAAAGTGGTTAGGACGGCCGAAAGGTCTACCGTGAGTGGCCCTGGGCCCCACCGTACTATTTTAACCACTTTCGTTCATCCAGGCATTAACTAAGAGCGTAATTCACCGAGGTAGTTACAATTGGTATCAGAGCCAGGTTTCGATCCTGGGACCTGTGGGTTATGGGCCCATAGATATTTTGCACAATAGATCCTGGCAACTCTTCCGGAAAGACATCTGGAAACTCACAAACTACCGGAACACTCTGAATACCTTCCATAGCATCATCATTCAGAGCTGCCAAAGAATAAAGCTGAATTGCAGGAGTCAGACTTGGAGAATAGACTATATGGCCTTCAGGAATTTTCAGAGAAACCGAACGTTCGGCACAATCAATCATAGCTGCATTTGCTGTCAACCAATCCATGCCCAAGATAACATCAATATCAGAATTGCCCAGAACAATTAAGGAAGCCGGAAAAGAAGAACCACCAATCTCAATTTGATTGCCATGGCTGATCTTAGTGGATAACAATCTTGCCCCGGGAGAAAGAACCATTAACTTTTAAGGAATTTTAAGCTCTATAATTGTAACTACCTCGGTGAATTACGCTCTTAGTTAATGCCTGGATGAACGAAAGTGGTTAAAATAGTACGGTGGGGCCCAGGGCCACTCACGGTAGACCTTTCGGCCGTCCTAACCACTTTCAGTCAACGGGACAAGAACGAGCGGCGTAATCGGCAGGCGAAGGGATCAAATACATACACAAATGAGTATGTATGCAAGCCACATACAACAGTACATCAGAGCCATTCCATCTAAAAGAAATAGAAATATTGCAACGCCATACGGCAAGATCCAAATGTCCTAGATAGATATAATAATTTAGGATAGCTCCTCATACATCACACATCAGAGTATCAGGCGGAAGCGGAAAACAAGATCCGAGTACGGATAAGAAGCAAATTGGCATAAGATGCCCCATAAATAAACACATCCCGCCCACAGATCACACGGATCCCCGTTCCCGGAATCTCTACACCGAATGATCGTTGCCCACATCATCTGACTCTTCCACCCAGTATCCATCTTGCGGGTACACCTGTTCATCTGAATCAAACAATTTATCGTGTGAGACCCTAGGGGTACTCAGCAAGTCTTTATGCCACTAAAGGGGACACAACCTGGGGTGACGCAATTGCAGCAAAAGATAATACCTAACAATTCTATAGAGACTCGCTAACCTCCCGCCTAACCAAAGATAGACGGAAGTCCGTGAATTAAGAACAACAGTTATAACAGTATAATTATCAGATCCATCCTCCTCCTCGCTTACCAACGAGGAAGCGGACGAACAACCCCATCACCCGTTGGCAGTTTTATTATCCATTCCATGAGTATTGCGCTATTTACTAGTCAAGTACTTAGTCAAATTAAAAGCGGTACTTTAGTTATACTTGTCTATGATCGAGAAACTGTGCTCCAAGTCGTCCATAACCGCGGACACGGCTTTCAGAAAGATTTACCCTGCAGGGGTGCACGAATAGCAACACACACTCGATCAACCTCGGAAAAACCAAAACAAAACCCAACGAGGCATTCACGACAAAGCAATCACAGGATTCAGAAATATTTCAGGGGGCCACCCCATTAAGCTACCCGCAACGAAGTTGGCCGGCTCCGAGACGGACCCAAGGTTTGTGTCAATGGCTGTAAACGACTGGGAACCCGAAAATGTGACTGGGCTTGTCGATACCGCGAAAACATTCCACAATCCAAAACAGTACAGGTGCTCCACGCACAATCTTAAATAAAGCAGTAACATGGCATAAGTACAGAATAGTAATAAAGCCCCAAACTACTTGTGGCCCCAAGAAATAAGATTGAATCAAGCTCTGGCTCAGGGGGGTCCATAGGCCTCCCGGATGTGGATAGTGCGAATAGTCAAGGAACAGGAATCAAGTACTCGGGGTCCTACGGGACACAAGTGAGCAGGAAAAACCAAATAGCAGATATTGCTCACCGGTGCCTCTTTCTTTAGTTATCCCATTACTACTCAGGTTATGTTATTTAGGTACCTCGTTATCCATCCGACACTCACATACCCTACTCATGCTTTTCTACGACTCGCATGGCTCAAACAACTCCTGTAGTAATGGCTCATGGGACCGGAACAGGCTTAATGTGGTTTAAAAGTAAAGGCTATGCAGTACTTGGGACTCAATTTTATGCAACCGCGACTCAATGATGCAAGAATAAGATAGAGGCAATAGGTACTGTATGTATGCAAGCATGTGGTAGTGCTTGCCTGGCAGCTCAGTTGAAGCGAGAGATGGATCTGGGTAATACTCCTGTGATTCCTGATAATTCTCCTGCTGGGCGTCTATTCGAAGAAGAACCAAACAAACAAGGGCCAACATAAATAAAGTACGCAAGCATATGAATTGAAATGCAACAAGCAACCAAGCATGCCATGATGAATGATGCACAATTTACATGGCATTGAAGTAGCATGGCAAAGGTGAGGTGTGGATACAAGAAGTAAAGCATTTTATCATTTATTTGCCCAAGTTTTATTGTCATAAACGGTTCAGATTTTAGATGACAACATGATGCATGCTTCAATTCAGAACAAGGATTGCATAAATAGAACGGGCTCGTCGCGCTGATCGAGTTAGACATATTATTTGTCAAATTTGGAGTTATAAAACAAAAGTTATTAATTAAATAAGGAAAAGGACATTTTCTTGTAATTTTGATCAACTCGAAATTTAAAGTGTGCAAAATATATTTTGGAGGGCATAATTGAATTCCTCACATTTTTCTGATTCCAAAACATATATTACATGTATTATTTGGGTTTGTATTTTTGAAAATTATTTGAATCTGAAAAGAATTTGAATTTAAATAAATTTGAAAAGATAAGAATAAAAACAAACTCAGCGAAAAACTTTTTACACCCAGGCAATTCCAGCCACAGGCACTGACAGGTGGGGTCACCGCGGACTGGGGCCACGCGCGCGAGAAACGCGTTTTGCACGCGGACTGGGCTAGCCCACAGCGACTGACAGGCGGGGCCAGCGGCGGAAGGCCCACGTGCCAGCGATGCGGGAGACAGGGGCTGACAGGTGGGGCTGCGGCTGGAGCGCGGGTTGCGAACAGGAAAAGCCGGGGGGTTTTCTGCAAACGCGCGGGCGTGGCTGACTGGTGGGGCCGAAAGGAGCGCGGGTTGCAGTAATTAAAAAGGGAAGGGGCTTTTTGCAAAACGACCACGCGCCCGTACTGTTTATCGTTCTCCTCCGTCTGGCGGCAGGCGCGTGCGCGGGCGGAGCGGGGATTCGATCCCGGGCCGCGGGAGTGCGCGCGGAGGGGGCTGACCGGTGCGGCTGGCTCGGGCAGATGTCAGGAGGGTGGCGGGGGACTAGATAGGCTTGCTGCGGCGCGGGGAAAACTTGCAGACGTTGGCGAGCTCTAGCGCACTGAGAGTGCTCGACAAAAACAACGGCGGCGCTAGGGCGGTACGGCAAAGCGGACCATGTCAGGGAGGAGGGGATGCTCACCGCGGGCTCGCTGGTGGGCTTGGATCGGCGCGAGGAGCGGCGGATCGGCGAGGTCGCTGGCGTCCCGTCGGCTAGGGTTTCGCGTCGGGCGTCGACGTTTCCGGCGATGCTGGCGCTTCTCCTCCGCGACGGCGTGTACTGGGCGACGCAGGGGGATGTCCTCGATCTGCCAGGCCACTTCCACGACAAGCTTGACGGCCGGAACGAGGAGATGGCGGCGGTAGACGGCGGTGACTGGCGGCAGGTGGGGACGACGGTGGAGAAGAAGGGGAAGGAGGGGGCGCTCTGGGGCGGATCTGGGCGAGGCCAGAGAGGCGTGAGGAGGAGGGGAAAGTGGGAGGGAGAGAGAGGAGAGGCCGGTGGGCACGGCAGGATAAAGGTGGCTCGGGTGCCACCTTTTCCTCCTTCTCCTCGAGCACTTATTTGTCAAATTTGGAGTTATAAAACAAAAGTTATTAATTAAATAAGGAAAAGGACATTTTCTTGTAATTTTGATCAACTCGAAATTTAAAGTGTGCAAAATATATTTTGGAGGGCATAATTGAATTCCTCACATTTTTCTGATTCCAAAACATATATTACATGTATTATTTGGGTTTGTATTTTTGAAAATTATTTGAATCTGAAAAGAATTTGAATTTAAATAAATTTGAAAAGATAAGAATAAAAACAAACTCAGCGAAAAACTTTTTACACCCAGGCAATTCCAGCCACAGGCACTGACAGGTGGGGTCACCGCGGACTGGGGCCACGCGCGCGAGAAACGCGTTTTGCACGCGGACTGGGCTAGCCCACAGCGACTGACAGGCGGGGCCAGCGGCGGAAGGCCCACGTGCCAGCGATGCGGGAGACAGGGGCTGACAGGTGGGGCTGCGGCTGGAGCGCGGGTTGCGAACAGGAAAAGCCGGGGGGTTTTCTGCAAACGCGCGGGCGTGGCTGACTGGTGGGGCCGAAAGGAGCGCGGGTTGCAGTAATTAAAAAGGGAAGGGGCTTTTTGCAAAACGACCACGCGCCCGTACTGTTTATCGTTCTCCTCCGTCTGGCGGCAGGCGCGTGCGCGGGCGGAGCGGGGATTCGATCCCGGGCCGCGGGAGTGCGCGCGGAGGGGGCTGACCGGTGCGGCTGGCTCGGGCAGATGTCAGGAGGGTGGCGGGGGACTAGATAGGCTTGCTGCGGCGCGGGGAAAACTTGCAGACGTTGGCGAGCTCTAGCGCACTGAGAGTGCTCGACAAAAACAACGGCGGCGCTAGGGCGGTACGGCAAAGCGGACCATGTCAGGGAGGAGGGGATGCTCACCGCGGGCTCGCTGGTGGGCTTGGATCGGCGCGAGGAGCGGCGGATCGGCGAGGTCGCTGGCGTCCCGTCGGCTAGGGTTTCGCGTCGGGCGTCGACGTTTCCGGCGATGCTGGCGCTTCTCCTCCGCGACGGCGTGTACTGGGCGACGCAGGGGGATGTCCTCGATCTGCCAGGCCACTTCCACGACAAGCTTGACGGCCGGAACGAGGAGATGGCGGCGGTAGACGGCGGTGACTGGCGGCAGGTGGGGACGACGGTGGAGAAGAAGGGGAAGGAGGGGGCGCTCTGGGGCGGATCTGGGCGAGGCCAGAGAGGCGTGAGGAGGAGGGGAAAGTGGGAGGGAGAGAGAGGAGAGGCCGGTGGGCACGGCAGGATAAAGGTGGCTCGGGTGCCACCTTTTCCTCCTTCTCCTCGAGCACGTGCTCGCCGGGCTGGGGCAGGTAGGGCATGGGGAGGCTGCCAGTAGGCCAGGGACGGCGGGGTAGTGCAGCTAGGCCCGCACGGCAGAGAGAAAAAGAGGGAAGGGGCTCGGGTGAGCTCGGCTAGGGTTAGGGTTTTGGGTTAGCTAGGTTAGAGAGAGGAGGGGCTAGCTAGGGTGGGGCCAGGGAGAGGGTGGCCGGTGTGGTGCCCATGGTGGAGAGAGAGAGAGAGGTGTGAGAGAGAGATAAGGGAAGTAGGTTAGGGTTTAGGAGAAATAAGGTTAGGATAATTTAGAGAGAGAGAGAAGATAGCTAGGTTAGGTTTTAATTAGATATTTAGGTTTTTATCTTGTTTATGAAGCTAAACCAAGAAGACACCTTGGTTGGATTTTGCATGGGCTAAAGTAGAGAAGAAACTATAAAGAAAGAAGAAGAATAGAATTAGGTGGAAAAGCTCTCATGTGATCATACATGTAGATAAATAGAAATGATTGTGAATGGTGTGAATAAAACCAACTCAAGTGGAGCATGGTGGAGGCTAGAATGATCATGAGGTGGGGTGGAAAGAATTTCAAGAAAAAGGAAAAGAAAAACATTATGGCTAGGCCTCATATGATTCATGCATGGAGAATAGAAATAAGAGGAAAAAGAAATGGGTGAGACTAAGATGGTGGTGGAGTGGTAGATGATTTCCCAAGTTAGAATCCCTCAAATCCAAAGAAAAACCAATGGAGAGAAAGGTGGTGGAGAAGCTTGCATGGCCCATGCAAAAATAATAATGCCATTATTTATTTTGTGACAACAATAATAATATGATGGCATTATTCTTATGCATTTCCAAAAATGGAGATAAAACCAAGAACAAGAATTTAGAAGATTGATCCACCCCAAACTACATGAGCTAGAATTAAAATATCAAAGAGAAAGAAAGACAAGCTCATTGTTAAAGGGATGGTGGAATTATAAAGTGGTGGAAGAGAAGGGTGGTGGAATGGAAATAAAAGATATGCCCCCAACTCAACTTGGGCATTTAGACAATATATCAAAAGCCAATTATAATATCAAGAAGCAAATACAATTAATAATGCATGTGAGAGAAGAACCAAAAGAAAAAGGGTTTTATATGATGCTCAAATGCAAGGTGGCATGATGACATGAGCATGCTATAATTATGATGCAACAATAATATATATAAAGTAGCCAATATCTTACTAGGACAAGTAGCATTACAATTGTTAGACAATTGGGGTGCTACAACTTGGGTAAGAAGAAAAATGGAAGCAATCTTACTCTCACGTTTGTTTTTCCCTAGTATACATAACTACCAAAATATTTGCTAGACTGACAACGACCATTTTGGCTGAGACCCTGAAGGGCGGGATGGCTCTGATACCAATTGTAACTACCTCGGTGAATTACGCTCTTAGTTAATGCCTGGATGAACGAAAGTGGTTAAAATAGTACGGTGGGGCCCAGGGCCACTCACGGTAGACCTTTCGGCCGTCCTAACCACTTTCAGTCAACGGGACAAGAACGAGCGGCGTAATCGGCAGGCGAAGGGATCAAATACATACACAAATGAGTATGTATGCAAGCCACATACAACAGTACATCAGAGCCATTCCATCTAAAAGAAATAGAAATATTGCAACGCCATACGGCAAGATCCAAATGTCCTAGATAGATATAATAATTTAGGATAGCTCCTCATACATCACACATCAGAGTATCAGGCGGAAGCGGAAAACAAGATCCGAGTACGGATAAGAAGCAAATTGGCATAAGATGCCCCATAAATAAACACATCCCGCCCACAGATCACACGGATCCCCGTTCCCGGAATCTCTACACCGAATGATCGTTGCCCACATCATCTGACTCTTCCACCCAGTATCCATCTTGCGGGTACACCTGTTCATCTGAATCAAACAATTTATCGTGTGAGACCCTAGGGGTACTCAGCAAGTCTTTATGCCACTAAAGGGGACACAACCTGGGGTGACGCAATTGCAGCAAAAGATAATACCTAACAATTCTATAGAGACTCGCTAACCTCCCGCCTAACCAAAGATAGACGGAAGTCCGTGAATTAAGAACAACAGTTATAACAGTATAATTATCAGATCCATCCTCCTCCTCGCTTACCAACGAGGAAGCGGACGAACAACCCCATCACCCGTTGGCAGTTTTATTATCCATTCCATGAGTATTGCGCTATTTACTAGTCAAGTACTTAGTCAAATTAAAAGCGGTACTTTAGTTATACTTGTCTATGATCGAGAAACTGTGCTCCAAGTCGTCCATAACCGCGGACACGGCTTTCAGAAAGATTTACCCTGCAGGGGTGCACGAATAGCAACACACACTCGATCAACCTCGGAAAAAACCAAAACAAAACCCAACGAGGCATTCACGACAAAGCAATCACAGGATTCAGAAATATTTCAGGGGGCCACCCCATTAAGCTACCCGCAACGAAGTTGGCCGGCTCCGAGACGGACCCAAGGTTTGTGTCAATGGCTGTAAACGACTGGGAACCCGAAAATGTGACTGGGCTTGTCGATACCGCGAAAACATTCCACAATCCAAAACAGTACAGGTGCTCCACGCACAATCTTAAATAAAGCAGTAACATGGCATAAGTACAGAATAGTAATAAAGCCCCAAACTACTTGTGGCCCCAAGAAATAAGATTGAATCAAGCTCTGGCTCAGGGGGGTCCATAGGCCTCCCGGATGTGGATAGTGCGAATAGTCAAGGAACAGGAATCAAGTACTCGGGGTCCTACGGGACACAAGTGAGCAGGAAAAACCAAATAGCAGATATTGCTCACCGGTGCCTCTTTCTTTAGTTATCCCATTACTACTCAGGTTATGTTATTTAGGTACCTCGTTATCCATCCGACACTCACATACCCTACTCATGCTTTTCTACGACTCGCATGGCTCAAACAACTCCTGTAGTAATGGCTCATGGGACCGGAACAGGCTTAATGTGGTTTAAAAGTAAAGGCTATGCAGTACTTGGGACTCAATTTTATGCAACCGCGACTCAATGATGCAAGAATAAGATAGAGGCAATAGGTACTGTATGTATGCAAGCATGTGGTAGTGCTTGCCTGGCAGCTCAGTTGAAGCGAGAGATGGATCTGGGTAATACTCCTGTGATTCCTGATAATTCTCCTGCTGGGCGTCTATTCGAAGAAGAACCAAACAAACAAGGGCCAACATAAATAAAGTACGCAAGCATATGAATTGAAATGCAACAAGCAACCAAGCATGCCATGATGAATGATGCACAATTTACATGGCATTGAAGTAGCATGGCAAAGGTGAGGTGTGGATACAAGAAGTAAAGCATTTTATCATTTATTTGCCCAAGTTTTATTGTCATAAACGGTTCAGATTTTAGATGACAACATGATGCATGCTTCAATTCAGAACAAGGATTGCATAAATAGAACGGGCTCGTCGCGCTGATCGAGGTTAGACATATTATTTGTCAAATTTGGAGTTATAAAACAAAAGTTATTAATTAAATAAGGAAAAGGACATTTTCTTGTAATTTTGATCAACTCGAAATTTAAAGTGTGCAAAATATATTTTGGAGGGCATAATTGAATTCCTCACATTTTTCTGATTCCAAAACATATATTACATGTATTATTTGGGTTTGTATTTTTGAAAATTATTTGAATCTGAAAAGAATTTGAATTTAAATAAATTTGAAAAGATAAGAATAAAAACAAACTCAGCGAAAAACTTTTTACACCCAGGCAATTCCAGCCACAGGCACTGACAGGTGGGGTCACCGCGGACTGGGGCCACGCGCGCGAGAAACGCGTTTTGCACGCGGACTGGGCTAGCCCACAGCGACTGACAGGCGGGGCCAGCGGCGGAAGGCCCACGTGCCAGCGATGCGGGAGACAGGGGCTGACAGGTGGGGCTGCGGCTGGAGCGCGGGTTGCGAACAGGAAAAGCCGGGGGGTTTTCTGCAAACGCGCAGGGCGTGGACTGACTGGTGGAGGCCGAAAGGAGCGCGGGTTGCAGTAATTAAAAGGAAGGGGCTTTTTGCAAAACGACCACGCGCCGTACTGTTTGATCGTTCTCCTCCGTCTGGCGGCAGGCAGCGTGCGCGGGCGGAGCGGGGATTCGATCCCGGGCCGCTGGAGTGCGCGCGGAGGGGGCTGACCGGTGCGGCTGGCTCGGGCACGATGTCAGGGAGGGTGGCGGGGGGGGCAGAATAGTGGCTTGCTGCGGAGCGGGAAAACTTGAAGGACGTTGGCGAGCTCTAGCGCACTGAGACTGCTCGGACAAAAAAAACAACGGCGGCGACTTTAGGGCGGTACGGCAACGCGGACCATGTCAGGGAGGATGGGGATCCCTCAACCGCGGCTTCAGCTGGTGAGGCTTTGGATCGGTCTCGAGAGGAAGCGGCGGATCGGCGATGTCGCTGGCGTCCCGTCGGGCTATAGGGTTTCGCGTCGGGCGTCGACGTTTCCCCTCCGCGGCGATTGCTGGCGGCTTTCTCCTCCGCGACGGCTGTACTGGGCGACGCAGGGGGGATGTCCTCGATCTGCCAGGCCACTTCCACGACAAGCTTGAACGGCCGTACGAGGAGAATTGGCGGCGGTAGACGGCAGGTGAACTTGGGCGGCAGGTGGGGACGACGGTGGGAGAAGAAGGGGAAGGAGGTGGCGCTCTGGGGCGGCTCTGGCGAGAGGCCAGAGAGGCGTGAGGAGGAGGGGAAAGTTGGGAGGGAGAGAGAGGAGAGTGCCGGTGGGCACGGCAGGATAAAGGTGGCTCGGGTTGCCACCTTTTCCTCCAGTCTCCTCGAGTCACAGTGCCTCGCCGGGCTGGGGCAAGGTAGGAGCAATGGGGAGCTGCCAGTAGTCCAGGGACGGCGGGGGTAGTGGCATCTTAGGCCCGCACGGCAGAGAAGAAAAAGAGGGTGAAGGGGGGCTCGGGTGAGCTCGCTAGGGTTAGGGTTTGGGTTAGCCCCCTAGGTTAGAGAGATGGAGTGGCGAGCTAGTGGTGGGGGCCAGGGAGAGGGTTGGCCGTGGTGTGGTGCCCATGGTGGAGAGAGAGAGAGAGGTGTGTGAGAGAGAGATAAGGGAAGTAGGTTAGGGTTTAGGAGAAATAAGGTTAGGATAAATTTAGAGAGAGAGAGAAGATAGCTAGGTTAGGTTTTAATTAGATATTTAGGTTTTTATCTTGTTTATGAAGCTAAACCAAGAAGACACCTTGGTTGGATTTTGCATGGGCTAAAGTAGAGAAGAAACTATAAAGAAAGAAGAAGAATAGAATTAGGTGGAAAGCTCTCATGTGATCATACATGTAGATAAATAGAAATGATTGTGAATGGGTGTGAATAAAACCAACTCAAGTGGAGCATGGTGGAGGCTAGAATGATCATGAGGGTGGGGTGGAAAGAATTTCAAGAAAAAGGAAAAGAAACATTATGGCTAGGCCTCATATGATTCATGCATGGAGAATAGAAATAAGAGGAAAAAGAAATTGGGTGAGACTAAGATGGTGTGGAGTGGTAGATGATTTCCCAAGTTAGAATCCCTCAAATCCAAAGAAAAACCAATGGAGAGAAAGGTGGTGGAGAAGCTTGCATGGCCCATGCAAAAATAATAATGCCATTATTTATTTTGTGACAACAATAATAATATGATGGCATTATTCTTATGCATTTCCAAAATGGAGATAAAAACCAAGAACAAGAATTAGAAGATTGATCCACCCCAAACTACATGAGCTAGAATTAAAATATCAAAGAGAAAGAAAGACAAGCTCATTGTTAAAGGGATGGTGGGAATTATAAAGTGGGGAAGAGAAGGGTGGTGGAATGGAAATAAAAGATATGCCCCCCAACTCAACTTGGGCATTTAGACAATATATCAAAAGCCATTATAATATCAAGAAGCAAATACAATTAATAATGCATGTGAGAGAAGAACCAAAAGAAAAAGGGTTTTATATGATGCTCAAATGCAAGGTGGCATGATGACATGAAGGGCATGCTATAATTATGATGCAACAATAATATATATAAAGTAGCCAATATCTTACTAGGACAAGTAGCATTACAATTGTTAGACAATTGGGGTGCTACACAACCTTACATGTCATCGTACATAAGACCGGTTCCACAACTGACATGCAACTTGTTTTGCATAAGTGGCTGGCGGGTGTCTGTCTCTCCTACTATAGTCAATATCTGATTTACAACGAGTTGCTAATAACTTGGTTATCCTCGTTGTGGTTCATGTTCGTAGGTAAGACCGGTTCTATCTCTGAAAGCCCTAAGCCATGTAAAACTTGCAATTGATAAATTAGAGGCGTCTAGTTTAGATCGTGCTGGGCTAGTGTCTTGATATGGTATTGTTGTAAGTAGAGTTATGAAAGATACTCTTACAACACACTCAATGTGTAGGTTCCATAGACCTTGGCCTTACACACAAAGAAATGATAGAGATCATACCACGATGCAAATGATAGAGATCAAATGCATGGACCATATAATCTCGCTTTACACATTAGATGTTAGCATCTTATACTGCTAGTTTGGCGCTTTTTGTAGCATTGTAAGATGATCCCTCATTTAAATATCAAGATAAAATGTGTTCTTCCTTAAGTATGCACCGTTCTGTGGATCGTGTTTCGAGACATCACGTGATGATCGGGTGTACTCGACTCTACGCTTTCATAGGAACGGGTGTAAGACAGTTTTACACACGCGAATACTAAGGTTCTTACTTGGCGAGCCTAGCATGTACAGACATGGCCTCGGAACACGGACCGAAAGGTCAAGCATGAGTCATATATTTGATATGATGCCCATATAGATGCTCGCCTTTGAAGCTACACCAACTCACGTGATGATCGGACTTGGTGTAGTGGATTTGGTTCATGTAATCACCAAAAAGACACGAGGGATGTCGTTTTTGAGTGGGAGTTCATTAGTAATTTGGATTAGTTGAACTCACTCTATCATAAACTTAGTCTAAATAAATTTTACAAATTCTATTGTAGATGGCACCACCTGCTTTTAATTTCAATGTGTTCATGGAGAAAGAGAAACTTGCTGCAAATGGTAGCAACTTCACCAACTGGGCTATGAATTTGAGGATTCTCCTCACTGCTGCACAAAAGCGATATGTGCTAGAGGCGCCGCTAGGCCCCCACCAGCTCCTGATGCCCCTGACGAGGAAAAGAATGTCTATGTGACTCGTCAGGAGGACCACAACTTAGTTCATTGCGGCATACTGTATGGGCTAGAGCCAGAACTTCGAAAGCGTTTCGAAAATAGCAATGCCTTTGATACCATGGGAGAATTGAAAATGATTTTCGATACCCATGCTGCCGTACAGAGTTATAATGCTTCTGAAAAGTTCTTTAGCTGCATGATGGAGGAGAACAGCTCCGTTAGTGAGCACGTACTCAAAATGTCTGGGTACGCCGATAAGCTTGTGTCCTTGGGAATAACGATTCCCATTGACTTAGGCATACATCGTGTTCTCCAATCTCTGCCACCTAGCTACAAGAGCTTCGTGATGAACTATAATATGCAGGGCATGAAGAAGTCTCTTCCCGAGCTTCTGTCAATGCTTAAGACTGCAGAAGTGGAGATTAGGAAAGAACATCAAGTGTTGATGATCAATAAGACCACCGGTTTCAAGAAGGACAAGAAAGGCAAGCACAAGGGAAAGAAGGGTGGCAAATTTGTTGCCACACCTGAAAAGAAACCCCGAGCTGGCCCTAAGTCTGACACTGAGTGTTACTATTGCAAGGGGACTGGCCATTGGAAGCGCAATTGCCCCAAGTATTTGGCGGACAAGAAGGCCAGCAAGGCAAACAAAGGTATATGTGATATACATGTTATTGATGTGTACTTGACTAGTACTCGCAGTAGCACCTGGCTATTTGATACAGGATCAGTTGCTAATATATGTAACTCGGTTCAGGGGCTGCGAAACAAGCGACAACTAGCAAGGGATGAGGTCATGATGCGAGTCGGCAATGGATCAAGAGTTGATGTGATCGCCGTCGGGACGCTACCTCTCCATATGCCATCGGGATTAGTTATAAATCTGAATAATTGTTATTTGGTGCCTGCACTAGCATGAACATTGTATCCGGATCGTGTTTGATGCAAAGTGGTTATTCCTTTAAATCTGAAAACAATGGTTGTTCGATTTATAAGAATGATATCTTTTATGGTCATGCACCTGTGTTGAATGGTTTATTTCTATTGGATCTCGATAGTAGTATTACGCATATTCATAATGTTGATGCTAAAAGGATTAAACTTGAGAATGATATATCTGCATATATGTGGCACTGCCGTCTAGGTCATATTGGCGTTAAACGCATGAAGAAACTCCATTTTGATGGACTTTTGGAATCACTTGATTTTGAATCATTTGATACATGTGAGCCATGCCTTATGGGCAAGATGACTAGAACGCCGGTTTCCTATTCAATGGAACGGGCGACAGATTTATTGGAAATCATACATACTGATGTGTGTGGACCAATGAGTGTGTCGGCGCGAGGTGGATATCGTTATTTTTTACTTTCACGGATGATTTGAGTAGATACGGGTATATCTATTTGATGAAACACAAGTCTGAAACCTTTGAAAAGTTCAAAGAATTTCAGAATGAAGTGGAAAATCATCGTAACAGAAAGATCAAATTTCTACGGTCCGACCGTGGAGGTGAGTATCTAAGTTACGAGTTTAGCACACACATGAAAGAGTGTGGAATAATTTCACAACTCACGCCTGCCGGAACACCACAACGTAATGGTGTGTCGAACATCGTAATCATACTTTATTGGATATGGTTCGATCTATGATGTCTCTGACTGACTTACCATTGTCATTTTGGGGTTATGCACTGGAAACCGCTGCATTCACTTTAAATTGGGCACCATCTAAATCCGTTGAAACGACACCGTATGAATTATGGTTTGGAAACAAACCTAAGCTGTCATTTCTTAAAGTTTGGGGATGCGATGTTTATGTGAAGAAACTTCAGCCGGATAAACTCGAACCCAAAGCGGAAAAATGCGTCTTCATAGGATACCCTAAGGAAACGATTGGGTATACCTTCTATCACAGATCCGAGGGCAAGGTTTTTGTTGCCAAGAATGGATCCTTTCTTGAGAAGGAGTTTCTCGCGAAAGGTGTGAATAGTCGGAAGGTAGAACTCGAAGAGGTTATTGAACCTTCTCTTCATGAAATGGCGAGTAGCGCAGCACCGGAAATTGTTTCGGAGTTGACTTCACCTAATGAAGAGAGAGCTAATGATATTGATCATGAAACTCCGAAAGAGGACACTACCGAACCTCGCAGGTCAAGTAGGACATGTGCAGCTCCTGAACTGTACGGCAATCTGTTATGAATTTCATGGTTGATGAAATGGATGACCCTGCGACGTATGAAGAAGCGATGATGAGCCCGGATTCCAACAAATGGCTAGAAGCCATGAAATCCGAGATGGAATCCATGTACGAAAACTAGGTTTGGACCTTGGTGGACTTACCTCACGATCGAAAGGCCGTTGAGAATAAATGGATTTTCAAAAGAAAAACTGATGCTGATGGTAATGTGACCATCTATAAGGCTCGACTTGTCGCAAAGGGGTTTCGACAAATTCAAGGAGTTGACTACGATGAGACATTCTCTCCCGTAGCGATGCTAAAGTCGGTTAGGATTATGTTAGCAATTGCTGCATATTTCGATTATGAAATATGGCAGATGGATGTCAAAACTGCGTTCCTCAATGGTAATATTGAAGAAGAGTTGTATATGATACAACCTAAGGGTTTTGCCAATCCTAAGGATGCTGATAAGGTATGCAAACTTCAGCAATCCATCTATGGACTGAAGCAAGCATCCCGGAGTGGGAATCTCCGATTTGATGAGGTGATTAAAGAGTTTGGATTTGTCCAAACTTATGGAGAGGCTTGTATTTACAAGAAAGTGAGTGGGAGCAATGTGGCATTTCTGATATTATATGTGGATGACATATTATTATTGGAAATGATATAGATCTTTTAAACAGTGTTAAAAGTTATCTAAACAGCAAATTTTCGATGAAAGACCTTGGTGAAGCGTCATATATATTAGGCATTAAAATCTATAGAGATAGATCAAGGCGCCTAATTGGGCTATCGCAGAGTACATACCTTGATAAGATATAAAGAAGTTTAATATGGACGGAAGTAAGAAGGGGTTCTTACCTATGTTGCAAGGCAAGACATTGAGCAAGACTCAAAGTCCGGCTACGGCGGGAAGAAAGAGAGATAATGGATAAGATCCCCTATGCCTCGGCCATAGGCTCTATAATGTATGCCATGCTATGTACAAGAACGGATGTGGCACATGCTATTAGTTTGACTAGTAGGTACCAACTGATCCAGGTTCGGAACACTGGATAGCGGTCAAGAATATCCTAAGTACTTGAGAAGAACTAGGATATGTTTCTTATATACGGAGGTGAAGAAGAGCTAGTCGCTAAGTGTTATGTCGATGCTAGCTTTGACACCGATCCGGATGACTCTAAGTCTCAATCCGGATACGTATTTCTCTTGAACAGGAGCAGTAGTTAGTTGGAGGAGTTCCAAACAACCTGTGGTGGCTGGATCAACGACGGAGGCGGAATATGTTGCTGCTTCAGAAGCGGCGCAGGAAGCGGTTTGGATGAAAGAGTTCATAACGGAACTAGGTGTGGTTCCTAGTGCATTGGACCCAATGGTGATCTATTGTGACAACAATGGAGCCATAGCCAACGCTAAGGAACCGAGGTCTCACAAGAATTCCAAGCATATTAAGCGCCGGTTTCACTCCATCCGCGAGCATGTCAAGGATGGAGATATAAAGATTTGTAAAGTACACACGGACCTAAATGTAGCAGATCCGTTGACTAAAGTTCTCCCTAGGGAAAACATGATCAACACCAGAACTCCATGGGTGTTAGATTTATCACTATGTAAACTAGATTATTGTCTCTAGTGCAAGTGGGAGACTGAAGGAAATATGCCCTGAGAGGCAATAATAAAGTTTTTATTATGTATTCCTCATATATGATAGATTTTATTTTGCATGCTATAATTGTATTGATCGGAAACATCAATACATGTGTTTAATAAACAAAAAGGGTTCCTAGTTATGCCTCTCTTATAGACTAGCTTGTTGATTAACAAGATGATCAAGGTTCCTGATCATGGACATTGGATGTTGTTAATAACAAGGTCACACATTTGTGAAATGATGTGATGAACATTCATCCGAAGTATAGCATTACGATCAAGTCATTATGTTACATTGTTATAACATCATACGAAGTAATCTTTATCCTTAGACCATGAGATCATGTTAATTGCTAACACCAGAAGAGTATCTTGATAACATCAAACGTCACACTGTAACATGTGACTAGTGCTACGAAGGTGTTATGTTGAGGCTCATGGATCAAGAGTGGAATTTGTCAATCCCGATGACGGATAGATATACTCTGGGCCCTCTCGGTGATATCACATTAAGATAGCTTGTAAGCAAGTGTTGTGATCACTAGAATGTTATATCACAGGAACGAGCAAAGAGTGCATGTCGGTAACGAGATCAAACTAGGTATTTGGATACCGATGATCGAATCTCGGACATGTATATATCATGAGAGAAAAGGGATTAAGTTACTAGCGTTAAAGGTTCTCACGATCACAGAAGTCATCGTTGAATATGCAGGAGTCAGTATGGATCTTTAGGTCCCGCTTGCTTATGATCTGAAGGAGTCTCAATCATGTCTGCATTATTCGCGAACCGTAGGGTGACACACTTAAGAGTTACGGACACCATTTGGAGCACATATGTTTCAGACAAAAGAATTGCAAACGCAGGAATTGTTTCGATAAAAACCAGAATTGTTTCGAGTGAATTGCAGAGAAGAGGTTCTGCATGTGATATGAAAGTTGCAAGGGGTTTATGTGAATGTTTTTTAATTAAAGTAATTAACAAAATTCTGAATAAATTTAATAAAAGAGTTTTATTAAA
>CAJUXJ010000688.1:0-50531 GCA_910589775.1 Avena eriantha | reverse complement strand
TTCCTCTAGATAGACCACCTAAGGATCCACCGGTGTCATTGCATGTTTGTTCTTTTCATGCACCACACCCGGTGTCACTGCATGTTTGTTCTTTTCATGCACCACACCCGGTGTCACTGCATGTATGTTCTTTTCATGAACCACATCACGATCCACCAGTGTCATTGGATGTTCTTCTCATGAACCACACGTGGATCCACCTGTGTCATTGCATGTCTGTTCTTTTCATGAACCACACATAAGGATCCACCAGTGTCATTGCATGTCTGTTCTTTTCATGAACCACACCCAGTGTCATTGCATGTGTGTTCTTTTCATGAACCACACCTAGAGTTATTGCATGTCTGTTCTTTTCATGAACCACACCCAGTGTCATTGCATGTCTGTTCTTTTCATGAACCACACCCGGTGTCACTGCATGTCAGTTCTTTTCATGAACCACATAAGGATCTACCAATGTCATTGGATGTGTGTTCTTCTCATGAACCACACGTGGATCCTCTAGTGTCATTGCATGTCTGTTCCTCTAAACAAACCACATAAGGATCCACTAGTGTCATTGCGTGTCTGTTCTTTTCATGAACCACACCAAGTGTCATTGCATGTGTGTTCTTCTAAACAAACCACATAAGTAATTGCATGTCTGTTCTTTTCATGAACCACACCCGGTGTCATTGCATGTGTGTTCCTCTAGACAGACCACATAAGGATCCACCGGTGTCATTGCATGTCTGTTCCTCTAAACAAACCACATAAGGATCCACCAGTGTCATTGGATGTGTGTTCTTCTCATGAACCACACATGGATCCACCGGTGTCATTGCATGTGTGTTCCTCTAAACAAACCACATAAGGATCCACCAGTGTCATTGCATGTCTGTTCTTTTCATGAACCACACCAAGTGTCATTGCATGTGTGTTCTTCTAAACAAACCACATAAGTAATTGCATGTCTGTTCTTTTCATGAACCACACCCGGTGTCATTGCATGTGTGTTCCTCTAGACAGACCACATAAGGATCCACCGGTGTCATTGCATGTCTGTTCCTCTAAACAAACCACATAAGGATCCACCAGTGTCATTGGATGTGTGTTCTTCTCATGAACCACACATGGATCCACCGGTGTCATTGCATGTGTGTTCCTCTAAACAAACCACATAAGGATCCACCAGTGTCATTGCATGTATGTTCTTTTCATGAACCACACGCAGTGTCATTGCATGTGTGTTCTTCTAAACAAACCAGATAAGGATCCACCAGTGTCATTGCATGTCTGTTCTTTTCATGAACCACACAAGGTTCTACCAGTGTCATTGGATGTGTGTTCTTCATGAACCACATAAGGATCTAGTAGTGTCATTGGATGTGTGTTCTTCTCATGAACCACACGTGGATCCACCGGTGTCATTGCATGTCTATTCCTCTCAACAAACCACATAAGGATCCACCAGTGTCATTGCATGTCGTTTCTTTTCATGAACCACACCCAGTGTCATTGCTTGTGTGTTCTTCTAAACAAACCACATAAGGATCCACCAATGTCATTGCATGTATGTTCTTTTCATAAACCACATAAGGATCCACCAGTGTCATTACATGTATGTTCTTTTCATGAACCACATAAGGATCCACCAGTTTCATTGCATGTCTGTTCTTTTTATGAAGCACACCCAGTGTCAGTGCATGTCTGTTCTTTTCATGAACCACACAGTGTCACTGCATGTCAGTTCTTTTCATGAACCACATAAGGATCTACTAGTGTCATTGCATGTGTGTTCTTCTCATGAACCACATGTGGATGCACCAGTGTCATTGCATGTATGTTCCTCTAAACAAACCACATAAGGATCCACCAGTGTCATTGCATGTCTGTTCTTTTCATGAACCACACCCAGTGTCATTGCATGTGTGTTCTTCTAAAAAAACACATAAGGATCCACCAGTGTCATTGCATGTCTATTCTTTTCATGAACCACACCCAGTGTCATTGCATGTGTGTTCTTCGAAACAAACCACATAAGTCATTGCATGTCTGTTATTTTCATGAACCACACCCGGTGTCATTGCATGTGTGTTCCTCTAGACAGACCACATAAGGATCCACCGGTGTCATTGCATGTCTGTTGCTCTAAACAAACCACATAAGGATCCACTAGTGTCATTGGATATGTGTTCTTCTAATCAACCACACGTGGATCCACCGGTGTCATTGCATGTTTGTTCCTCTAAACAAACCACATAAGGATCCACCAGTGTCATTGCGTGTCTGTTCTTTTCATAAACCACACCCAGCGTCATTGCATGTGTGTTCTTCTAAAAAAACCACATAAGGATCCACCAGTGTCATTGCCTGTCTATTCTTTTCATGAACCACACCCAGTGTCATTGCATGTGTGGTCTTCTAAACAAACCACATAAGTCATTGCATGTCTGTTCTTTTCATGAACCACACCCTGTGTCATTGCATGTCTGTTCTTTTCATGAACCACACCAAGTGTCATTGCATGTCTGTTCTTTTCTTGAACCACACCCGGTGCCATTGCATGTCTGTTCTTTTCATGAACCATTGCTAGAGTCATTGCATGTCTCGTACTTCCGAAAACCACACATGGATCCACCGGTGTCATTGCATGTCTGTTCTTTTCATGAACCACACCTAGTGTCATTGCATTTCAGTTCTTTTCATGAACCACACCCAGTGTCATTGCATGTCAGTTCTTTTCATGAACCACATAAGGACCCACCAGTGTCATTGCATGTCTGTTATTCTCACAAACCACATAAGGATCCACCAGTGTCATTGCATGTCTGTTCTTTTCATGAACCACACCTAGTGTCATTGCATGTGTGTTCTCCTGAAAAACCACGTATGGATCCACCAGTGTCATGGCATGTTTGTTCTTTTCATGAACCACAGCTAGAGTCCACCAGTGTCATTGGATGTGTCTTCTTCCCATGAACCACACATGGATCCACTAGTGTCATTGCAGGTATGTTCTTTTGATGAATCACAGCTAGAGTCATTGCATGTCTGTTACTTCCATAAACCACATATGGATCCACCTAGTGTGATTGCATGTCTGTTCTTTTCACAAACCACACATGGATACACCAGTGTCATTGCATGGGTAGCCGTTAGACCGAGTCTTCTAAAAGGCACGCCCTAACATAGATGTTCTGCTTGACGATTGTTACATACCGTTCGATTGGGGCGCTTGGAAGATTGGGATGGTCTTCGTGAGAGCGATCCACGAGTAGGCTGTTCTGCGGCAGGATTGTCCACGCTTGCTCTAGACAAACTGGCAACACCGGGCGCTCCCCTGTTGCGAGTGTCACGTCTCATGAGTTCAGTGGGCCACATCCTAGTGTCACGTCCCCATTACTTCTCTTCCTCCCCGTACTTATCTTCCTTGCCCTCGAAGCCACTTTCCCCACTTCACTCCCATCCTGCCGTAGCCGCAAGCTGACGGCGCCTCCATCCCAATCCCCTCTCCGGCAGCCACCCCCTCCCCTCTCTCCATGGGTTCAAGGGGAGATGGCGAGGAAACACGTCGTGACGACAGGGACGGTGATTTTGATGTGAGTCGTCTCATCTCTATTTCTATCATCTGTGGCAAGTTATCTATTTTTTGAGCTAGATCTAATCTATTTACTCATGCGCGTATGATGTGTTAGGCCAACCAGACGATGTATGACTCCGACTATCACGGTTTAGAGGATGAAGACAGTCCTCTGGTATGTAAACATGGATATGTGCCCGCTAAATTTGTAGCGTTCGAAGGACGAAACGCAGGTAGGAGGTTTCTACGGTGTCAAGGACATCATGCAATGATGCAAAGCGGAAGTTGTGGTGTTGTGAAATGGGTAGATCCAGAGTGGCCCAAATCGATGCAGAAAACGTTGGACAAACTATGGGAAATGACTGTCGAGTTGAAAGAATCCGTATTCAGCTCACTTCTTGACAGTGTTGAGATGAAGCTATGGGAACCAGTTGACACGACCAAGCATAAGCGAGATCTCAGATGGGTGCAAGACAAGGTTATCAAAGTCGAGAAGGAGGGGGACACGGCGTTGGCCCTGAAGGCTAAAGCAGAGCAAGAACTAACTCAAGCAAGGAATGATCTCCACTAGGCCAAAGTCCTGCAGTACACAACTACGAGTATTGACAAGTGCATGAGGAAAAATGCAGAGAAACAATTGAAGCTGTGCAAGGAAGATGCTAAAAGGAAGGAGCAGACGATTCGATCCTTGCTCCCGCAAGAAGATGCGCATCGGGCCAAGATTAGGAAGATCAAGGAGATGTGTGATAACTAGTTCTACTTAGCTTAAGCTCCGTGCATTTTTAAGTGTAATATTTGTACTTGTTGACCTAGCGGTCTGAACTATTGTTCCCAGATTCCAGGGAGGAAAAAAATTGCTCTGACCCCGCATTACTTCTTTTGTCTGACCCCGCATTACTTCTTTTGTCTGACCGTTGCTTCGTCATCCTCGTGTACAAATAGGAGGCGCCATAGCGCGTCGCTTCGTCGTCCATCCCCTCGTCATCTCCAATCTCCACCGTGCCGCCATGGAGATGCCCGATCTGAACTTGTACGAGGCGGTGATGTTCGCGAACTTCGACATCCTCGCGCCGCCAGTCGTGAAGGTGCCCCACCGATGGCGCATCAGCTCTGCGGGGGTGCCGGTGGCTCCGCTACCTGGCCGAGCCGAGATGGAGAGCGAAATCGCGGCGCGCCGCCGCCAGATGCCCGCGTGGAAAAGGGCGCTGCCCCGGTATGCGGCAACCGCATCGTTGACGGGCACGTGGTGCACTAGGATCTCCGCAACCGAGAAGGGCGGGAGAGGTTCTGGTCCATCCCTGGACGGACCAAGTACACCGTCATTGCCGCCGCTCGACGCGAAGAGGTGCTCCGTCTCGCGAACAATGCGAACATCGTGGAGGTTCCGTCCGACAGCGACGAGGAAGCCGGCGGCTCGGAGGACAGTTGCAGCGGAAGTGAAATTGTTAACTAGTGGTTGAATTAATGTAGGATGTGAAATTGCACCTTTGTTTAGAAGAATTTGTGGTTGAAGTAATGAAATGCCTCGATTAAGATCTCTGTCTCGATTAATTTGTGGAAGAATTTGTGATTTAGATCAATTTCTGCCTCGATTTAGATCTCTGTCCTAGATTGGGAACTTGACCATGGACCAAAGACACCTTTTCTACTAGTGTATCCTGACATTGGTGGTTTGATTAAACGTAATCTACGTGGATTGTGCCGCATGCAAATGGCACAAAAACAATTTATAAAGTGGAAGCACGTACACCCGGTTACTGGAGATCCGTGAGCTTTGCTAGATGCAGGGGATGTAGGAGCAGAAAGGTGGTGAGATAGACGGGCTCAAGATTAGGCCAGAAAGTGGTACCCATTTCCTCCTCATCTAGGCATTATCGGTGAGAACATTGTTATTTATGTTGCCACGTCGTTGTGCAGCATCTGAAATAAGTTGCTGCTTCGTGGAGTGTGGCAGCTTAAATAATTTATTTCTGTGCCACTTAAATTCCGTCGTATTTGGAGACCTCCTGCCCCTCAGCAATCGTGGAACAGGTGGATCCTTGTTTTCAGATAGCAGTGGCACAATCACAATTTCGGATTCAACTACTGACTCGGGCATTTCCAAACCCTAAGTTGCGGTACATTTTACTCAGAGAACGTGGGTAGATTGTTTCGCCTAGCAACGTGCCACACACAGAGCTCCAGAATTTAACAGAATTACATATATAGGTTCAAGTTCAACACATTACTATGCATCTTCATTGCCAGCAGCCTTCTTCCGCAGCCTGGGTTCCAAGCCTTCACATCCAATGGCTTCTTCATTTCCTGCCTTCTTCCTTTTCCTCGGTGCCAATTTTCTTAGTTTCACGTACTCTGCATCGCCGGGACAATGGGCTCTAGAATCGTGTCCATCATCATCTTTCCACTCGTTTTTAATTTGTTCGGGCAGCAAAATGACATCTTTCCACTCGTTTTAATTTCTTCGGGCAGCAAAATGACTGACCCGACAGTCATGTTTCTAACCTTGTGACGCTTCCTGTCAAAGAAACAAGACTGTTACATATCTGCCCAATATCTATAGAGTAAATAAAACAAAAATTACAATTCAGCACAAACATGCGAACCCCAAGAGACCTTTGCTTACCAGGAGCTAATTGGGTTCGAGCAACCACCATGTCAAAGAATAGAAGGGTGACTCCCAGTTGCAGCAGCTTCCACATCCAGTACATCACATTTCAGCTCAAACATGGCAGCCAAAGCATACCTTTTCATCAACCCAATTAGCTGACTGTCACACGTTATAGGAACCATGATGCCACGTTCATCCATGAAGCTGAACTTTGCAGTCTGCTTCGGCCATAATTCAACATGATTACGCAGAGAAGCAACCATATCAGATATAGTGCAGATCTACACAGGCGCTTCTTCCATCGTGAAACAATGGTGTCCATACCTCTTGCCCTTAGAGTCGTACCTATAGAGGACTACCGTAACCAGGTAAGGGGGATCCACGCAGATCCCACTTGACAGAAAACTGTGGACAAAATATGTTTGTCAGCGTTGGGCTATCAAACAATTGAGGTTCAGTAGCCAGCTAGTAGTTGTAACTAGTGCGAATAGCAAAGAGAAGGGTAGATCACCCGCTTGTAGACAGAACTTCTTCTTTCTTGATAGTAGGATCTGCCATCCTCCGAGCTGCTCGGCTCGTCGGCGATGGAGGGGGGCTAGAGCCTCACAACGGCGGCTACGACATGCGCCATTGGAGCTCGGGATCAGCGACTGGCGCAGCAACTTGGCGCCGGAAGTCAAATGTCCGAAGGGATCGTCCTGCCTGGAGGGTGGATTCCGATGCCGCCGGTGCTAGGGGAAAGCTGGGAATGGATTTGTGAAATTGGTCAACGCATCCAGTCCACTTAGCTAGTCGATTTGCCTAAGAGGTTGCCGCGTTGGCGCCCGCGTCATGGACAGATGACCGACATGAGGGCCCCGACCGTCTACTTCACGGGACAGTTTAACGGAATGTTTGAATTTGGCAGGGGTGAGATGAGTTTGCCTCGAAATGGCCCCTCTCAGTAGTTGGCGGCCCAACTTTTCGAAATGCGGTAATTTCAGGCAACTTAGGTACCGCCATGCGCTGGCCTGCGAACTTTGGTACCGCAGACGAATAAGCCCGCAGCTGCCCCATAGAAGGATACATCATCGCATACCCCAATAAAAAACTTCCACTCCCCGCAGCTACTTCCCTGTCCCCATTGTTGCATGCCGCTACCGATTTCGGTCAAATCCATTGTCGATGTGACATGAACCAACGGACCTTCCACCGCTTTTTTGATTCAGCTGTGCGCCATAGCCGATTCCTCGCACCACGCTCACGTCGACTGCGCGCGGAGCCATGGAGCAGCACCGTCTTATGCGGTGTTCGGTTTCGGTCGGCCGTCCGGCCTATACGCAGCGGAGATCTCGATCGATGGCTAAAGGCAATATTAAAGTTAAAGTTGTAATTTGTTGGGGGGATAAACCCGGGTAGGGTCAAGACGGGGTATAAAGGCAAGGTCAGCTGAGGTACAACAAGGTCAAAGCAAATGCTGGCCGACATACCTCGGAGACAGCCGAGTTACGGTCAACCCGGCCTAGGTGGTGTTCACCCAATGTTACATCGGCCGACGTTAAGATTATGTCGGCACCCTCAATATTACTTGTTTGCAGGTACCATCAGGGCCGAGTTAACCAGGCAACAACCGGGTTACTACTTGGCTTACAAAAGAAGGAAGGTATCTTCCATGGTCAGCGCTTTTCTCTCTCCACTGTAGAGAAAGCGCAGAATACAGAGAGGGGGACCAGCAAGTACGGGCCAACAAGGGTGACGTCGCAGCTGGTCGGGTGACACGGTGCTGCAGAGGCTTACACCATGACATCTGAGCGGCTTACGAAGGGAAAAAGGAGCGCACCGCTTTGCTATTTCAGGAGAAGCATATTCTAGGAATATGGCCTCCACTTATGCTCTAACTGTAAGCTGGCCACCCCTTTATAAGGTGCGCCAGGACCTCCTAGATGGGGGGTCGATCATTTGGCTAAGGGAAGAACCCTAGAGAGGGGTGAGAGTAGTGAAGCAATTCATCTTCCTCCTCTCCCCAATACATCTCAAGGAGCATCTGTAAACTGCATTGATTGAGAGAATACAACTCATCTATGTGTGGAATCACCACATTATCCCTCCCTAGATACCTCTAGCGCACTTTGGCCCCATCTTTAGCCTACCCATGGCATCTGTCGTGCCACCACCACGATAGTTGGCGCCCACCGTGGGACCAGCAGTGGCGCTAGCTAGAGTGAAGATCCGGACGGAAAGCATCATCACCACGGGGAACACATCGTCTTTGGGCTCGTTCAACACTTTGGAGCGCTGGACTACATCAGCTACAACGCACGTAGCTTCGGCAACTGCCCTCCTCCGTGCAACAGTCTCTTCATCAGCCTCGGCACCCACAAGATCTACATTGGCATGGACGAGTCCTCCGTTCACCCGCTGCACGTCGTCGAGGGAGGTGAACCACCTCTCAGTGTGGCTCGCGACCCGCGTATCACTCGCCCCGCTAGTTGCGCTAAGGTAATGATGTTGGCGCTAGATGCAGGAGCAAGCAAGGACCCGACAAAAGACCCGGAGGCAACACCGAAGGTACCTAGGAAAAGAGGTCCTCCACTAGAGAGGCTAGAGAATTTGTTGCAGCAGGCAATAGAAAGCTTAGCTACTCCCATAGCACCTATCATAGATCTGGCTTAGGCATAGGCCGAGCTAGAGGAGACCCGGCTTAAAATGTTAGCAGGGGCAAAGAGAGTAGCAGAGTTGTAGCAATCACTAAACATCACGCTGCGTGAGTATGCAAAAGAAAACCGGATTAGTCCCACCCGTATGGATGGTGTGAAGATTAGGGGTAGAAACCTCATCACTAAGATAGACAAGTAACATGTACCTAAGCCGGGGTATCCAGTCACCCTAGTGATAGCAGGGCTGGCAAGGTATAGCACCTCGGCAAAGAATCTCATGGCCGTGGATGCGGCAACACCCAAGTTAGAGGGTCTGACCGGTGAAGCCTGGGAGAGGCAACATGAAAGAGTAAATCATTTGGTAAGGGTTTCTAACAAGCAGAACAAGGAGTTACTCAAGGAAAACCCGACGAGAGTAGGAGGTTCCCATGTCATTCATTTGGAAGGGGGCACTCTGACAAAATCTGCTAGGGCGGCATCATCCCCTCACACGGTCCCAAAAAGGGAAGAGGTAGTGACCTCGGCAAGAAAGAATAAGCAGATGGTCCCATATGACCTGGCAAGGGCAGGGAAAGGAAAAGCAGTACAAGGTGATGAGGATCGTCATAGTGGCAGCTGACCTGAAGCTGGACGAGCTAACCACGGCCAAGGCCATGCAGCATAGGGAAATGCTGGGCACGGTAATGCTAGACAGGGTAACTCGTCATGAGCAGGACAAAATCCACCCGGTAGCATCAATAATAGTACATACCTCGACAAGAGAAAAGTGCCAGCCTAGCTATGCAACAAGAATATGCTCGTCCGGGTCAAGATATGTACAATGATAGTTATTCGGCAATGGTTGATGCCGGGTTTACCAGGCCAGATCACCATGTGATAGGGTCAAGGCTAGGAAACATGAACTTGTAGCCAGATGATGCGAGGTTGAAGCTCAACCGGATTTATAGGTCGGAAATTCTAGAGGGACAAGGTCCTCCGGGCCCAGCATGCTTTGGACCTGGGATTATGAGAGAACCTCCTGTGCCAAACTTCCAGTTGGCTAGAGGGACAAAGACATATGATGGAAGTACCAATCCAGAAGATTGACTAATTCACTATGCAACAACTATGAATATTTCCACGGGTAATTTGAGATGGACCGTGAGATATGTACCTCAGATGCTGGAAGGGCTGGCAAGGGTTTGGATAAACAATTTTCCGGCGGGAAGTATCAACTGCTAGATAGATTTTGAGGAGATGTTTATCAGTAACTTCACGAGCACGTATAAGAGGCCGGATAGGCCACAAACACTGGTAATGTGCAAGCAAAGGCCAAATGAGACAGACCGGGAGTACTTAACTCGCTGGTGCAATGTGCGCAGTTCATGCGAGGGGTGATTGAGTCACAAGCTATTGCTTGGTTTGCACAAGGATGTAGATATGCAAGTATGTTGTGGCAAGGGCTGCAAAGGGATATGCCAATTATGTTGGCTGAAACAATCAGAATTGCTGACTCGTATGCGTTGGTTGATCCAACTCAACCTCGATTTTGTCAAACGAGTCAAATGAAGAATACTACCACCGAGATGGAGCCGGGTCATCCCGGCGAAATATTTTCCAAGGTAAGAGGAGAGATGAAAGGCCGGATTACAGATATGGTTCGCAACAAGTTGCAGCAGTGGAGCCAGATGAACCTGGAGCTGGGAATAGCCAGCGACAGAAGAGCGGAGGACAACAGTGGACTTCGAGAAATTATGGAAAGAAAACTTGGACGCCGGAGTAGAAGAAACAGTGGCAAGAAAAGAAGGACAGTCCGAGGTATACATATGAGGCTATGCTGGATCAACCATGCAAGTTTCACACGCCTAAAACCCGAGTAACCCGGCGAATCACACAACTCGGCAATGTGAGTGGATGAGGAAGATAGAGCAAAGTAGCACGGGGAATGCTCAGGCACCTCGGCATGATGCACCTCAGTAGCAGCAGCTCACTGGGGCCGAATGGGCACCAACAAATGTTAACCACCACCGCTCCTTTCTCCCTCGACACGATGCACCTCGGACAAATGGTTACCCCTCCGAGGTATGAGAACCCTGACAGAAGGGATGAAGTGCATCAAGTGGAGGACCAAAATCAGCAGAACCAAAGATACCTCGGCAATGACGGGAGAAATGAGTTTAGGGAACATCATCAAGCTTACTGTGTGTTCACCACAAAAGAAACTGATAGGCAGAGCGTAAGTCGTCGACATATGGAAGTCAATGCAGTGATGCCGGCTGTGACAAGGTATATGCCTTGGTCTGGTCAGGAAATCACATGGAGTATCAAGGATTACCCTAGGCTCATGCCGAGTCCTAGATCATATGCTTTGGTGCTTGACCCAACTTTCATCGGGCCAAACATCAATGTGAAATTCTCCAAGGTCTTGATTCATAATGGCAGCATCATTAATATATTGTATAAGGACACAATGCACAAGATGGCAGTTTTAGAGAATATGCTACAGGCAACCAAGACCACATTCCACAGCATCATTCCGGGTTTGTCCTATGAGCCTATTGGAAAGGTCTGGATTGACGTCTTATTCTGCATGAGGGATAACTGCCGAACCGAGAACTTGGAATTTTAGATTATATGGATTTGGATAGCGATTATCATGCATTACTCGGCATGCCAACTCTATCAAAGTTTATGGCTAGTGATCACATCAGCTACTTAAAGATGAAAATGCCAGGCCCAAATGGGTTGATCGCCATAACAAGGGACTTCATGCGCTCCATGGAGTGTGCCTCAGACGGGTCAAACTTGGCATGATAGCACAAGAGAAAATAAGGATCCAGGAGGTTGCAGTGCTAGATCAGTCTGCGCAGCTAAATATGCCAGCTCCGAGTAACCCGCATGGAAGTGTGTTGTTTCAGCCAACAAAAGATACCAAGAAGGTGCCAATTGATGATCAGTTCTCGGACACCGTAACTATTGGTTCTAGACTAAGTGATAAATAGGAAAGTGAGCTCGTCAACTTCCTCCATGAGAATCAGGATATCTTTGCTTGGTCCACACATGATCTGTAACATGTACCGAGGGAGTTGGTCGAGCACTCTTTGCATGTGAGACCCGGAGAAAAGCCGGTGAAGCAACCTGTCCGCCGCTTCGCCGAAGATAGGAGAAAAGTCATTGGTGATGAGATAGCTTGGCTCCTTGCAGCTGGGTTTATCATGGAAATGCTTTACCCAGAATGGCTATCTACTCCGGTGCTGGTGGAAAAGAAGAAGGATGATCCGAACATAGCAGTGGTGCGGCGTATGTGTATCGATTACATGAAGCTGAATAAGGCATGTCCAAAAGATCCATTCCCACTGTCAAGGATAGATCGGGTCATTGATTCGACCGCTAGGTGTGAGTTGTTGTCATTTGTAGATGTGTATTCTAGTTTCCACCAGATACCCTTGAACCCGGATGATCAAATAAAGACTGCTTTCATTACCCCGTATGGGGCTTATTGCTCTCGCACTATGTCGTTTGGCTTACGTAATGCAGGGGCAACGTATCAGAGGTGCATTCAAAAATGTTTACATGATCAAATTGGGAAACACGTCCAAGTATATGTAGATGATGTTGTGATTAAAACAAAGGAAAGCAAAACGCTCCTAGATGATATCCGGCAAACGTTTGCGAACCTAAGGAGGTTCCAAATGAAGCTTAACCCAGAGAAATGTACTTTTGGTGTGGCGGCTAGGAAGTTACTCAGTTTTATCGTGTCTAGCCGAGGTACCGAGGCTAACCCCACTAAGATCCGAGCTATAGAGGGGATGGAGCTGCCGAAGTGCCGTAATGATGTTCAGAAGATCACTGGTTGGTTCACATCATTAAGTCGGTTTGTATGTCAGCTGGGAGAAAAGGCATTACTCTTTGTCAGCTAATGAAAAAATCAGATAAATTTGTATGGACACCGCAAACTGATAGCGCGTTTCATGAACTGAAAAAGATGCTAGCCTCTACACTAGTGTTAGCTTTAACACTATCCAAAGAGCCGATGTTGCTCTATATAGCAGTGACCAACCGAGTCATAAGTGTCGTGGTAGTGGTGGAGCATGACGAGGAAGGTAAGTCAGTGTAGATGCCAGTATATTACCTAAGTGAGGTATTGTCCACTTCAAAGCAGAACTATCCTCACTATCAGAAAATGGCATACGGTGTCTATATGGCAGCTAAGAAGCTCAAGCACTACTTCGAGGAGAACCCCATAAAAGTGATATGTGAAGCGCCCATATCCGAGATAATGAGTAACAAGTATGCAAGTGACCGTATTGCAAAATGGGCAATTGAGCTAGCCCCGTATGCACCACAGTATGATAGAAGGGACGCGATCAAGTCTCAAGTAGTGGCTAATTTTTTCGTGGATTGGGCCAAGATGCAGTACGAACCACCCTTGCCAGACTCAAACTACTGGAGGATGCACTTTGATGGATCAAAGCTGAAGGAAGGACTGGGGGCCGGGGTAGTACTTACCTCGACCAAGAAAGATCAGTTGCTATATGGGCTTCATATACATTTTCAAGCATCAAACAATGTAGCCGAATATGAGGCGCTCATGCATGGACTAAAGGTGGCAAAAGAAGTTGGGATACGTCGGATACATTGCTTCGATGATTCGGATCTAGTGGTACAGTAAGTGTCTAGTTATTGGGACGTGCTAGATGCAAACATGGCCCTTTATAGATTTGATGTCCAAAAGATATGTGGGTACTTCGAGGGATGCGAATTCCATCATGTACGTCGGGTAGCAAATGATGCAACCAATGTGCTGTCTAAACTGGGCTCATCTCGGCAAGCTATCCTGCCAGGAGTTGCTTTGGAGCATTTGAGGAAACCATCCATTACCCCATCACCAGAATCTGAATCAATTTATGTCGTGGTGGTGGCATGGCAGATGCCATGGATAGGCTAAAGATGGGGCCAAGGAGTGCTAGGGGAATCCAGGGAGGGAGAGCGTGGTGATTCCACACACGGAAGTTCTTGTATTTCCCCTATCAATGGTGTTTACAAATGCACTTGATGCTCTTAGCAAGGAGACGATGTCTCTTACTCCCTATGAAGTAGCCTTAGAGTTCTACCTTAGACAGAGAGAATGATTGATTGACCGGCCCCCTCTATGGAGGCCCTGGTGCTCCTTATATAGGGAAGCCCATGTTACAATTCTAGGGCACAGGTGGCAGCATATTCTACGAATATGCTCCTTTCCTAAAGCAGATGCTTGTTTATTCTCCTTAACGGCTCGTCCGGGATTTGGACATAACCCACAGCGTAATCCTTGTCTTTTGGCGTCACCAGACACGGGCTATGTCATCCGGCTTTGCCCGCGTCACCTTGGTCGCCCCTGACCCGCTGGTCCTCTTCTTTACTTTACTTTGCTCATGCTACAGCTAATAAAGCCACCTTTTTACCAGCGGGGGATTCCTTCTCTTGGAAGCTAAGATAATCCGGCTAGCATACAGCTAATCCGGCTTACCAAGTTACTTGCAAAACAGATAGACATGGCCGGCATAAATCTTATGCCGGCCGGACCATAGTCAAGGAGATGCTCCATGGGCCGGGTCACACCGTGATTCGTCCTGCCTTGAGGTGACCCGATTAGCACTTGCTTTGACCGTGCCGTACCCCGGCTAACTCGGCCCTTATACCCCGATGTTACACCACCCGGGGATATCCCCCCAACATTAGTCCCCGAAGCTGGTGCGGTCTTAGCAACTTTTAGTTGTTAAGGCCACAACAGGTTCCCATATCCGGATCCTTTGCTCCTTAGGCCGAGTTACCTCGTAGCCCGGAGTTTCTCATCTTGCGACCCTTTGCTCATTCCGAGTTACTCCTTGTTGGCCAGGTCTTTTGCTTGCTTATCTGGGTTACCTTTCCTTCTCTTGTACGCTTCTCCACATCCTACGTGGAGGGTAATCATCATTTTGCCTCATTTTAAGGGCCACGCGCATTTAATGCGCCGGTTACTGTCGCAATGTCAGGAATAACTACTGTAAACGTCCCTTCACTGCAGCGCCTCGTTAACCGTAACATTACATCACATCATGGGGTCATCTACTCCTGTAGCCCTTCCTGTGGCCTTGCTCTGATTGGCTATTCTAGCCGCATACACGCTCGTTGCGCGCGGCGTGTCGCCCGCAAAGGATCCCACGACGCGCATGCTACGCGGTTAAGTAGGAGGCGTGGGGCGATTTCAAGGGAAGTTCCTCCATTTTCTCTGTGCTTCCCAGCCTTTCTCTCTTTCACAGCGACCTCGCCGCCGCCGCCAGTTTTCTGCTGCACGAGCGCCACCGCGACCGCGCTCAGGCAGCCACTCGCACCTGCACCGCCGTTCCCACTCTAGGTTTCCATCACGGGGCGTTGCGCTTCCTGTTTTCCTTCTTCTGCCTACTTCTACTCTGATTACCCCTTGAAGACTTGGAATCCACCATGTTAGAGGTGGAGGCAGCGGTGGTGGCGCAGCAGGAAGGAGCGGAGGGCCGCGAACGCGGCTGCTGGGACGGCTCCATCGTCCGCGAGGAGGACTTGGATTGGCTCCGCGCCACGCGACGCATCCTCGCCGGCATTGCCTGCCACCTCGCCTCCGGTGAAGTCACTCCTTCCCCCAAATATGGGGAGTACGTTGTCTTTCTCTCGCATTTCCAGCGTAGCTTCGGCCTTCCTACTTCCGATTTTTCTTCGATTTCATTTCTACATATAAGTTGCAACCGCATCACCTCCCCGCAAACGCCATTACCTCTCTGTCCTCCTTTGCTTCTGGCATCGAGGGGTACATCATCCTCTGGCCAACCAAAGAACTTTGGATCAAGTTCTTTGGCCTCCAAAGGAATGTAGTTCCGAATAAGGAGCGTGCCCTGGAGGACAAACACTTGACCTAGTGCGGCGCCGCCTCCATTTCTCCCCGGAAGAAGTCCGTGTTCCCCCGGGTCATCGGACTCGAATCTTGCAAGGGCTGGGCCTGGACTTTCTTTTATGTCCGGAACACCACTAAGGAGGATCTGATCTGGCTGCTCCCCTTCAAACTTGGCCCTCCTGACACCTCGCATTGGGAGAGCATTCCGAAGCAGCCCACGGCCCTAGCAAATCAAGTGGAGCACCGGATCAAGGAGCTGCTTAAGGAGAAACTCTAGGGGGAGGACATTATGATTACTTTCCTCCGCAGACGGGTCTCCCCCCTCCAGAAGTGAGCCCACAAGATCTGCTACCTGAGCGGCCCTCTCGACCCTCACCGGACTTCTTCCTTCGAGCTGGATAACTCAGCAGTTTACCGCCGGGTTAAGTCCATATTCAATGTGGAGAAGGAGTTCTCCGAGGATTAGGAGTGGGGACTTGAGCCCTTCACCCGGGTCAACCCTCCTACACAGGTGAATTTTCCTGTTCTTGTTTTCCGAATCTTCTATGTATGTCGATTCACTTTTGTAACTTGTCAACTATTGCTTTGTTCTCAGCGATTCCTCCAGCATCCACTGGAGGATGGCGAGGTGCTGGTGAGCAAGTGGTTGCGGGACCGCACCGAGGAGGACGAGGAGGAGCCTGACTCGGAGGCCTTCCTGCCTACCCCGGACGTCGTCAGAAGCAGCGCTGGTAAGGCCTCTTCTCTAAGGGATTGGCCAGACGATGATGACTTGGACGTTGAGGTCCTTGAGGTATTTGATCTGGTTCTCATCCCTTACGCGCACCTGGCTATGTTCGAATGTTCAGCTAACCCGGACGATCAGGTCCACGAGGTTCCTCCCCTTGCCACTAGTGGCCCGGCCCCGGCTCCATCCCAGAAGCGCGCAGCTACCTCCGCCACAGCTTCGGAGGTGCCGCCGCCCAAGAAGAGGGAAAAGAAGTCCGGGGTTAAATCCTCAGCCAAGCCTGCCGCCAAGAGCACAGTTCGGAGGGCGCCCAAACCTCGGGCTCCTCCTACCGCGGATGAGTAAGTTCTTTTATACTGCTTCTTGGGATTTTTTCCTTTGCTTGCCTTTGTTTCTTATTGACTCTTCTTTTTGACTTGGTGTTTTTATTTTTTCTCAGAGCTCCTAGGGATATCCCTCAGAGCGGCTCCAACATTTCCTCCCCACTCTGGAGCAGTCCCTCTCCCCCTCCGCAACGACGATTATCATCCGCTCAACCCTATTCAAGAGGGCTCCGCGGTTGCGCCTGACCAGAGCCCACCTCGCCAAGAGGAGGGCAACATCGGCGCGGGGGGTAGTGGGGCAGATCTGGATACGGCAATGCCGGATCTCCCCGGTTCCTCGGCCTTAGCGCCAGATCCCGAGGTGCCAGCTTCATCGGCGCCGTCTCCAGCAAATCGTTTTGTTCCAGTGCCCCTAGCATCAGCACCAGCACCAGCAACACCAACTTCACCAACAGCAGCACCAGCAACGCCAGCAGCAGCACCAGCATTAGCATCAGCACCAACAACATCAACAGCAGCAAGAGCCTCCAAGACTCCCAAGGGAAAAGCCCCATTGGCTCCCTCCGGGTCTACCCCTTCCATGGCAGATATTTTTCAATCAGTTCCTACACCTTCATCCGACATAGTCAAGAATACTTCCGGGTCAGCAAAAAGAACTTCTTCCGGTTCTACTGCCTCCGGATCAGAGGGCAGCCAACAGCTGGTTTTGCATACCAGCCCTGATGCAGCTCAATCCGTAAGGCGGGAGGCCCACGTGAAGGGCCTTGTGGCGAGCTATTCTCTAAGTGGCGAAAGCTACAGTCCACTACTCCTTGAGTATGTGAAGAACTAGAACAACGCAGAATTCATCGACCCTGAAGGCGATCTGCTAGAGAAGTTCGGCCCGGCCGAGTTCAGCGCCTAGATGAACTCCGCTACCAAGGCTATCTCTTGGATGGCCGGATAATGGAGGTAATTCTTTTTCTCTGTTGTTGATGTTTTACATAACTGAGCACTTGTAGATATAGCCCCTAGTCCCCGAGCCTCCGAGGGAATAACTTGTTATTCGGTCGGATGCTTCTCATAGAACTTAGCTTTTGTTCATAATGACATCCAATTTTAGTATAGTTAGTGTCGGGTCTAGTTCCCTTGGCCCATATCTTACGCACCTCGAATATCCACACACCTAGAGCCGGTTTAAGTTCCACTTGGCCTGGATCTTGTATACTTCAAATATCCACACACCTAGAGCTAGGTTAAGTTCCACTTGGCCCGGGTCTTGTAGACTTCGAATATGCACACACCTAGATCCGGATTAAGTTCCACTTGGCCCGGGTCTTGTAGACCTCGAATATCCACACACCTAGATCCGGGTTAAGTTCCACTTGGCTCGGGTCTTGTAGAACTCGAATATCCACACACCTAGAGCCGGGTTAAGTTCCACTTGGCCCGGATCTTGTCTACTTTGAATTTTTTTACTCTACCTTTGAACTTTGCCATTGCCTTGCTTGTTTCAGATTACCACTAACCACCGATCCACTGAGTTCCAGCGCCTGCTGGACTCCTACAAAGACATTCGCGCGTGTTATGGTAAAGTCCTTTTCCATTCTTCCTCTTCCGTATTTACTCGAACTTCTCAGGATCCATATGAATTTATTGTCCGAATCATGCAGCCGAGGTTGAAGCTGAGAACATAGTCATGCGGAAGAACCTTGCTGAAATCAAAGGTAAATTTATCCCCTCCACACGATCATTGTATTTTCCTTCCTTTATCTGGTGGACACTTATATTTTGGGTCCTCCGGATCATTATTCTGTTGCAGTTGCTCTCGAGGATAGTGTCACCATGCCTGAAATGATGATTCACTTCCTCGAACAAGCAGGGAATCATGAGGCTAAGCTGAAAAAGAAAGACGCAGAGATAGCTCGGCTCCAACAGCAGGACTCGGAGATCACTCGTCTGAATGCCGAAATTCAAAGGCTTAAGAGCTTCCATCAGTTCGAGTTGGAGAAGGCCAACCAGGAGTTTGCCGTGGAGAAAGAGCGTTTAACCACGCAAATCTCCAAGGATAAGAGCCTACTGGAGGAAGCCGACGTCAAGCTTACGTCAGTGACCACCGAATACGAAAAGCTCCAGGCCCATAGTGCCAATGTTGATTCCGAGCTTCAGCGACTCCTCTTCCAGATCTCGCATATGTTTTTTGTTGTTGCTTGATCTTCTTCCCTCCGGATTTGGTCCTTTTGTTCACTATTTTTATTCTTATCCTTAGGCAAATTTCCAGAGAGCGATACGCTCGCTGCCTGTGCCGTACGCCAGTCCCGCGAATAGCGTGGAATTCTTGATTCCCCTAGTGCCGAGCCAATCCCTTATACTATAGAGGATCTCCTGGCGAGTCTCACCGCTCGTCTTGAGGTAGTAAAGAATCATGGCGCCGATATTATCCCAGCAGCAACACGGATGTTCAGCTGCCTCTGGCCCAGTGAAACCATTCCAAATAAAGGCTCGGCTTTCATAGCCAAGTTAATGGAGTGTGACACGCAGCTGCATCTGTGGCACGAATCTGTCGCACGGGCTAGGGCCAAAATTGCTTTGAAATTTGCTGTCTCATGGTACGAAGGAATTGACCTGGCATTGCTCACTCGCATGCGCACCGGGTCTAAGTGGTGCGAGGATCTGGAGTGGATCGTGCGCCGCAAAGCCTATGCCAACAAGTTTATCCAGTACTCCTTCTGCCATGCTTGGAATGAGGGGCCGAGTTATCTTGATGCTATTGATGAAGAAGTTGTCTCTGGAGCTGAAGAGGAAGGGAGTGAGAGTGAGGGCTCCGAACTGGGCGACGAGGCTAACGAACCGGAGGACAACGAGGTTAATCCGGAGGATGAAGCCGAAGCTAGCGCTCCTCCCCCACACTCCGAAGTACCTCCCTCCTCGACAGATGATTCGTCTGCTGCTCCTGCTCCTTGAAAAACACTTGACATATTTATCGGATCCCCGGAATGCCAGGCGTACCTATATTTAAATACTTTGGTTTGGTTGTGCTACAATTTTATGTTCTGAACTAAGTTTTATTGTTGGATTATCGTGGGCGAAGTCCCCGAGTTCTGTTTTCTTGTTCCCCCAATTTTTGACTCGGCTCGCGTCTACCTTGATTTGGTTTTCGACTTACGAGTCCGAGGTTTAGAAAATTGACTTAACAATACTTGAAACCTTGAGATTAGCTCAAAATAATCTGGTGTTTTAGTGACAAATAAACCGAGGTTAGCCAAAAAACCAATGTCGGCCCGCTTAAGTTCTTTCCCTTAGTCGTTTTTCATGTGCTTTGCCATTCCAAACTTGTTCTCTTGCTTGCCATGAAGCCAATTCGTGTTGGACTGCAGCAAAGTCGAAGAGTTAGGTTTTTGGTGCTTACACATTACTAATCCAACTAAGGTATAAGCGACTTAACCCAGCCGACATAAAAATACGAAAACAAGAAACAACTTATTATAGCAGTCCCTGAGTCTGTGCTCAGGGTGGCAAAGTTTTTATTGATAAGCTCATCACCGACATACATACCAACGTATGAGTAGCTCGGATACATTCACCTCTTAGGTGTAGAAAGGACGAAGCAGTGTTACGTTCCATGGTCGTTTTGATTCCTCTCCAGACCTGTCCGTGTTGTTCTTTTCCTGGGGTTGTGCATCAATAAGATAGTAGGAATCATTGCGCAAAGCTTTGCTCACAATGAAAAAGGTCCTTCCCATGGAGGGGATAACTTATGCATGCCAGCAGTGCGCTGTATTAGCCGTAGTACCAAATCACCTTCCTGCAAAACTCGGGGGTTTACTTTCCGGCTATGATAGCGTCGGAGATTTTGCTGATATATGGCGGATCTAGACAAGGCTAGTTCTCTCGCTTCTTCCAGCAGATCAACATCATTTTGTCAGGCTTCGCGCACTTCGGCTTCTGTGTATTGGGTGACTCTTGGTGAATCATGCTCTATGTCGGCTGGTAATACAGCTTCTGCCCCATATACCAGGAAGAATGGCGTATAGCCTGTTGATCGATTCGGAGTTGTTCTTAAACTCCATAGTACCGCTAGTAGTTCTTCTATCCAACACCCCATTGATCTTTGCAGTGGCTCTATGAGTCGGGGTTTTATCCTGGACAATACCAGTCCGTTGGATCTTTCTACTTGCACGATCGATGCGGGGTGGGCTACTGAGGCGACATCTAACCGGATCTTCTTTTCTTGGCAGAATCTTGCAAACACTCCTTGATACGTCCACAACGTATCTATAATTTTTGATGGTTTTATGCTAATAATATGCTTTTGACACTCATTTTTGTATAAAGTTTATGATTTATTTGGACTAACCTACTAATAGTTGCAAAAGTGCACAATGTTCTTGTTTTACACTTTGATGTGTAGGAATTACCAAGAATACAAGTGGAAAACTTGTTGGAGTCAAATTGGGATTTTTCCAAAAATCTGTCTCAGAATTCTTTTTGAAGATGGCCACGTTTCGGGTCGAAGACGGTGTCAAACGGAAAACTCTTCAACTACAAAGTTGTTGGAAATTTCGTGACAAATGTTCTGGACATAACCGGACAGGCCTTTTAGGCCTGATTTACTGCAGCCCAAGATGGAGTGACGGGAATTCGAGAAGCTATATAAAGGGAGGAAACCTAATTCGCCAAGGGCATCTCCACCCACGAATTTGCAGCCACAAAAGCCACGTTTTTGCCTCCCCCATGGATCCCATCTTCAAGGGGGAGGGCTCCCAATAAGTCATGAAGGAAGGGGACTAAGGGGCGGTGCTCCCCCATGATACCAGCGGCGGGGAAGGAGTCCCCCGCACCGCCGCCGCCGCCGCTGCCCTCTTCACCATCTTCACCATCCTCACCGCCATCTCTATCACCCAATCCTCCTAGTATGTAGTGGTTCATCATTCCACATATCTCTGTACCGTTCTATGTAAACATGGTGTTTGATGCTATAAGTTATAATCCTATGATCTATGTCATGTTTGTGTAGTTTCTTTGTTCTTAGATTAAATGGTTGAAAGTCTTTGGTTCATTAGAGTTGTATGTTGATATGGTACAGTCCTTTGGTGTCCATTATATTTGTGCGCGCATGGATTAAACATCATGGGGTTTCTAGTATGTGAAAGAGGAAGGGGAAGTTCTGCCAGAGTGACATAAACCTGAGGATGCGAACCGGAATATTGCACGTATGGGAGTAAGAGGAGCATTAAACTTAAGGCTATGGTTGGGGAAACTTTAATGCATTGATTAGTACTTAAGGATGTTTGCTAACAATCCAATCATATAGTACATGTAATTCCAAGTAGTGAAGCGCATATATATTTAGCCTCTCCCACATAGAAAACTGCATCGAAGACAATGAACCGATTTATTCGCTATTTAAACTTGGACAAAGCCACCACAATTACCAACACTATTCCAAACTCATGGTTCTGTTAGTTTAGTGTATTTTATTGCTACAACAACTAGCTTTACTTTCTTGTTATTTATTATCATGCAAAGCTATCTCTATTACTCGTATTGTTGCTCTAGTTTTATTTCCTAGATAATGCAACCGTTTAGTGTGCATAGAGTTGTATCAGTGGTTGATAGAACTTGAGAGAATATTTATCCTACCTTTAGCTCCTCGTTGGGTTCGACACTCTTACTTATCGAAAAGGCTCCACACGATCGCCTATACTTGTGGGTTATCAAGACCTTTTCTGGCGCCGTTGCCGGGGAGCAATAGCGTGTGGGTGAATATTCTTGTGTGCATTTGTTTGCTTTATCTCTAAGTAGATTTTACTTTCAGTTTTAAGTTATTCTCTATCTTAGTATGGATACGGAATGCGAATTACAAAAAAATTAGTTGTACTTGCTACCTAAAAACGTTTTCAAAAAGGAAAGTGATTGGAAAGATGAGTAATGGTTAAGTGGGGGTCGAACTTGAACACTTGTGTTCATGCCTATGAAACCAAAACAAATCTTTCCATGGAAGATTTTCAGTTAAAAACTTGTAGGAATGCATGAAGCTTTGAAAAAGAAAGATATTTCTGGTATTGATCTAATGTTTATTCATTTGAAAATACTTGAATCTTGCTCCTATGCCTAACTTAAAGGCGTTAAAGAAAAGTACTTATTGGGAGATAACCCAAAAGTTTTAGTTGAGTCTTGAAATTTATTACCTCTATAATAACCGATCCTTATCCTTTTTATTTGCTCTTTGTGCCAAGAGTAACCTCTAATGAGAGAGCAGTTATACTTGGAATGTTGCTGTCCCAAAACAGATTTTTGTGCTTCGCTATAAAAATTCGTGTAAAATCTCTGTATGTCGGTTTGAGCTGTGAATTTTTGTGCTTCTGCCGCAGGTTGTTATCTAACTTTCGTTAGTTCAACACTTTTCGATTTGAGCAACAGAAGGTCTTCGAAAAAATTCTCCTTTACCTGCTGGTCTGTTTTGAGAGATTTCTGCCATTATTTGCATTTGCTGCTTGTTGATTTCTTTTTGGGTTCTTTTTGGGGAATTGAGCTTTTTGAGGGAAGTGCTACAGTATCTTGTGTTTTAATATAAGTTTTATTGGTGTTGGAACTGAACCCAAAGACTTATTATCTTGAGTGCACTAATGTTTTTAATAAAGATTGTGTGAAGTTTTGTATGAAGGAAAAATTTCAGGTGTATGGAAAGAGTGACGTAATGAGATAAAGAATGGACTAAAGCTCAAGCTTGGGGATGCCACGTGTGTCACCCCAATAAATATCCAAGAAGTACAAGCGTCAAAGCTTGGGGATGCCAAGGCATCCCCTTCTTCATCAATAAAAATCTCAGGTTTCTTCCAAACACTTCATTTTTATTGTTTCATGCATAGTTCTGCTGTTTTTGGAGCGTCTTCGTTTTTGTTTTCGTTTGCTTGGTTTTCTTAGTTTTCTTGAATAAATTGGTTGGAACCCCTCTTTCATACATTAGTTTTCAAATAAGTGTGGTTTGGATTGGAAAAGAGTAGGAAAAGTTCATACTTAAGTGGTAAAATGAGCTCGTTTTTTACGGTGGCCTATGCTTTGTCATGTCATGCTTGATATTGTTTTGGATTTATGCTTAGTGATTTTTGCTGTAGCATGACATGTTATAAATAATTGAGATTGCTTAATGTGCCTTGAAAGAATCATGCGTTGTTTTAGCATATTAAAGCATAGTATTGTGGTACTCTCCTTTGATGCTTTATTTGGGTTGACTTGGCGCATGCTCACACCATGTTATGACTATCCCAAGTCACCATAGCCTTTATGATCCTTTAGTTTTCGACTTGTAATATCACTTTATTCTTTAATTAATGATGTTTTGTCGCTTTGCATGATTATGGTCATTATTGGTCTTTTAGTTGGTCGCTCCTAGTCTTTTGCTAGCCTCCATAACCAAGTATGAGTTCCACTCATGCATCCAACTCCAAATAAAACCAAGTTATCCCAAAGATTCCACCATACCTACCTATTAGCATTTGCTATTCCAAGTATATTCATGCTTTTATCTAGCTTTCGAATTAAACGTGTTATGTGAGAAATAGTGATTAAAGCTCTCACGAACTTGATGGTACACTTTATTTTCTTACACTTAATAAACTTGAACCATTGTGTCCATCTTTGTTGCGTATATGCTTGCTCTTTATAAGTTGAAGTTAGCAGAACCATGTATCATGGGGAACGCTTTCAACATTGCACTTATATTTCGTTGATATCATGATTCTTTTGCTTATGGATCCTGGCGGTGTGAAATAAAAGGGGAACTTGTAAGATTATGGAGTTTGTATGTGTGTTAGAGAAACGCATGGGCCGCTAGCCTAAGCCATGCCTAATCATGGTGGAAACTTGCAGCATAACCACAATGAGCACTCTATGAAGCATCTTCAATAAAAACCTATGCAAATAGCAAATAAAAAGATCACTGAGATGCTCATTGTCTGCTTGCCTTGTCATTTTGATTATGGATAGCTCCTGTATCATGTGCAAGGGGTACCCCGTTGGCGGTTCTTTATGATACATATGTACTTATATTGACAAGAGCTTACTTGTGACTAAAGTTGAGTAGCATGAGGTTCGGTACTCGTAAGTAAGGGGCATGAGATTTCAACTTATAACTTGTCAAGCATATCCTCTTAGTTGTGTCACTTTAACCTTAATCACCTAAAGATGCTTATGATAGGGGCACTGGGAGCTCAAAGCTAATAAGTACCATAATTTTTGGAAGCTCTTTATGAGACTTGAATCCCTACTTCCTTCCAAGAAAGACTTTCTTTTACTGTTATGTTGAGTCTCCATCTTCTATCTTTATGCACCTATTAAGAGAGCATAGTGGCCATTCTTAGTTTAATGTGCATTGTCCCAAGACTTGTTGATTGATGCATAACTTTAATATTGCTTGTTCTTAAACTATTGTATCTACTCACCCTTATGAACTTTGAAGGTGTCCTATGCATTTATATTTTGCTACTCTATGAGGGACAAGCTGAATACCATTCTCATTATGCTTTCTTTATGTGAAACAAACAAACGTCTTGCAATGCATTGTTATTCATGAATCTTTTGTTTCTGCCTTTTCATTTTACAACATAGTTGTTATGCCTTATTGTTAGAACTCTATCTTTCATGATTCATGTTTAGAGTACCTTAATCCCAGCTATCAATGCTTTTACAATAATGATGATCAAGATTGTGTTGTCTGCATGTCACCTCAAAAATTATATATTTTTGATCATTTACCTACTCAAGGACGAGCAGGAACTAAGCTTGGGGATGTTGATACGTCCATAATGTATCTATAATTTTTGATGGTTTTATGCTAATAATATGCTTTTGACACTCATTTTGGTATAAAGTTTATGATTTATTTGGACTAACCTACTAATAGTTTCAAAAGTGCACAATGTTCTTGTTTTACACTTTGATATGTAGGAATTACCAAGAATACAAGTGGAAACCTTGTTGGAGTCAAATCGGGATTTTTCCAGAAATCAGTCTCAGAACTCTTTTTGAATATGGTCACGTTTCGGGTCGAAGACAGTGTCAAACGGAAAACTCTTCGACTACAAAGTTATTGGAAATTTCGTGACAAATTTTCTGGACATAAAATTTAGCTGATTTCGAGTCCGGACAGGCCTTTTATGCCCGATTTACTGTAGCCCAAGATGGAGTGACGGGAATCCGAGAAGCTATATAAAGGGAGGAAACCTAATTCGCCAAGGGCATCTCCACCCATGAATTTGCAGCCACCAAAGCCACTTTTTTGCCTCCCCCATGGATCCCATCTCCATGGGGGAGGGCTCCCAAGAAGCCATGAAGGAAGGGGCCTAAGGGGCGGTGCTCCCCCATGATACCGGCGGCGGGGAAGGAGTCCCCCGCGCCGCCGCCGGTGCCGCCGCCGCCCTCTTCACCATCTTCACCATCCTCACCGCCATCTTCATCACCTAATCCTCCTAGTATGCATTGGTTCATCCTTCCACATACCTCTGTACCGTCCTATGTAAACATGGTGTTTGATGCTATAAGTTATAATCTTATGATGTATGTCATGTTTGCGTAGTTTCTTTGTTCTTAGATTGAATGGTTGAATGCCTTTGGTTCATTAGACTTGTATGTTGATATGGTATAGTCCTTTGGTGTCTATTATATTTGTGCGTGCATGGATTAAACATCATAGGGTTTGTAGTATGTGTAAGACGAAGGGGGGAAGTTCTGCCGGAGTGACAGAACCTGAGGACGCGAACCGGAATGTTACGTATGGGAGTAAGAGGACCATTAAACTTAATGCTATGGTTGGGGAAACCTTAATGCATTGTTTAGTACTTACAGATGTTTGCTAACAATCCAATCATATAGTACATGTAATTCCAAGTAGTGAAGCTTATGTATATTTAGCCTCTCCCACATAGAAAACTGCACCGAAGACAATGAACCCAATCTATTCGCTATTTAAACTTGGACAAAGCCACCACTATTCCACACTCATGGTTCTGTTAGTTTAGTTTATTTTATTGCTGCAGCAACTAGCTTTACTTTCTTGTTATTTATTATCATGCAAAGCTATCTCTATTACTCGTATTGTTGCTCTAGTTTTATTTCCTAGATAATGCAAACGTTTAGTGTGCGTAGAGTTGTATTAGTGGTTGATAGAACTTGAGAGAATATTTATCCTACATTTAGCTCCTTGTTGGGTTCGACACTCTTACTTATCAAAAAGGCTACACACGATCGCCTATGCTTCTGGGTTATCACTCCTTCAGCGAAATTTGTTCCATTATCAGTTATGATGCTATGGGGATAGCCGTACCTTCGGATTATATCCTTGAGGAATCTTACTGTTGTCGCCCCATCACATTTCCGAATTGGTTTCACTTCATCCATTTGGTGAACTTATCAACCATGACCAGAATATGGGTCATCCCTCCTTTGGTCGGCTTAAATGGTCCTACCATGTTTAGGTACCATACCGCAAATGGCCATGTAATGGGGATAGTTTTGAACTCCGACATTGGTAGGTGAGTTTTTGTGGAGTATCTTTGACAACCATTGCATGTTCTCACCAAGGAGAATATCTTTTTGCGGCCCGAAAGTTGGGGTGGCCAGGCAACGCGGTACCCGAGTTCCCTGATATCATTCGCGATGACTATAGTTGGTGTGCCAAATAGTTAGAGGGTCCTTTTCGGCACGAATTCAACTTCACGTTTCAATACAAAAAATCAGGCTAACAGCCGTCAAGTTGGGTCCCCCCTGTCAGCTTTCGTCGTTATGTCGCTGCCATGTAGGCTGCCATGTAGTCTTGCATCGTTAGCACATGCATCCTTTACGCGTATGCTTCTTCCTCCAGGGCGGCAATCTGTGGTCGCGGCCATGGCGTGGAGCTAGGACTTGGACAAACCTGCTCGGCCGTTCTTCTCCCCATCCTGAATCGGAGCTCGCCCTCACCAAGACCGCACCATTGGCACGGCGCGGGGACGGGAATTCCTTCCCGGGTGAGATCTGTACCCATGACGACCATGCTCGGTCCTGTTGGTCTCCTCCAGAATCCGAGCTCCCCGTCCCCGTGGTCGCACACGCACCAGCCACGGCGCCATCCTCTCCAAACCCCAAAGCCACATCCACCCAGTTCGGCACAACGCCAACAAGGTGAAAATGCATCAAGTTTTCTTCTTGTGATTGTAGAAAAACATGTATGTACCGTGGCCGTAGCATACTCTAACAATGTACACATATATAGTTTACTAGATTTTCATTTGAAATTAGTAGCTCCGTGATGACGAATCATAGAGAACCTAAATGGAATGACGATGACGACCATGTTCTGTACTTTGCATTGCATCAACAAGTGCTCGCTGACGAAGCAAGTTACCAAGAGAGTGGAGTTCATCAGCCATTGCCAGAAAATATGTGAACAAATCAATGAGCGATTCAATGCAAATAAGCGCAGAAAAGCTAGATCCATGTCATCAATCATCAATAGGTGGCACATTCTAGTGATGCGTTCAAATGCGTACACGATGTATCATTTCCTTGAAGTGGTTGTTATCCTGAGCAAAAATGCGTGGTATGCACATTACATTTGTGTGTTCTATGGTGCAATTCTGTTGTTATGGGCGTGGAAAGAAAAGCTGGGCTTCACTGAATATTACGTAGTTAGGCCTAACTTAGTCTTACACAAATAAGCACAGCTTAGTTTTTACACACATAAGCGTAACTAATGATAAAGATAAAGAATAATGGTTCATCGGATCTGCCAGTATGAGCACTAGGTCCCTGGAGCTGGTGGTATCGTCGGACGAACTAGAATGCTGCGTTTGGCCGTCTTTCATTCTCCTTCAAATAGTACGACCCCACTGATGAGCCAATTGTAGGGCCCCTCCCCCCGACATGGATTCGGCTCTAGGTCGGATTTGGAGTGTCAACATGATAGGCGCGTGAGTGTGCAGCAAACACACAGTCTGCTATCAACACTGGAAGTGCTGGCACCTCAGCAACAACACTAGCATGTTCTTCCTGGACTCCGGCAGTAGCCTCAGCAGGTATTTCGTCAGCTTCACCAGCAGCAGCATCACCAAGTATTTCGTCAGCTTCACCAGGAGCAGCAGCAGCTAGTTCTTCGTCAGCTCCACCACCACAAACACCACCACCACCACCAGCAGCAACAGCAGCAGCAACATCAGGGGCCAGGGCTGCCTGAGCAATTACAGGTTCAACAGCTCCAGGGGCTCCGACAAAGAAAGGGTAGTTGATCCCAAGAAACACAGATTGTCCCTTCATATTGTTGACTCTGCTCCAGACTTGCTCTCTGGGTCTTCGGATGGGCATGCGGACCTCGAGAAAACGTGACACCGCAGCGATGGGTATGAAGAAAGTTGTGTCCCCATATGTTCTATTGTATCACCAACGCTGTTTAGTGCTCCCCTGATATGAATCCACAAGAGTTCATCATGATGTTCCGTGTTGTCTCTGAGAGGTGCCAGGAACCAGCGCCGTGTCCCAAGTTCAGCATCTGCTACTGCATCTTCGATGACCGGAGCTGGAATTATGCGCGGGGCTGCGTGGGTACCTGCGTGTTACTAACGGTCAGCAAGCAGAATTTTGAATGGGATTTTACATGCTATATGACACCATGACTCACCCCAAATGGACGGCTCCCAAACACGCACGTCGCCGCTAGGTTCAGTGACCGCATAAATGCGTTGCGGTCTGTATGAAGAGCAGCCGTAGGTGAAGACGGCGTCGACATACTTCTCCGGCCGCAGGAAGTCGTCGCGCAAGACTGTCCATTCATTGTCTTTTGCGCATCTAATGAATGTGATTGCCTTGTCGAACACCGCCAAGAGGTCATACTCTCAGTTCTTCCACGCCCCCTCCCACGGTCTATGTGGGAGTTGTACCTTCACGAGATCAAGTTCTGCCATGTTGAACCAATAAGCGAATTCGGAAATGGGCGGCGGCCACCCGCTGTTGAATGCAGTAATGCTGACACCCTTCAAAGATGGCACTGCTAGCCTCTCCGATCTGTAGCAATTTTTCAGAGTCCAAGTACTCCCATCCTGGGATAAAAGGACCAGCCACTAGCCGTTGCCACCCACCCAGTTCTGGTCATCTCTCATTTCCTTCTCTTCTTCTTCCTTGATATTCTTCCATGAATATTCTACAGAGTTTGTTGTTAGTTGGTACAATCACCTAGCATGGATTCCATTGCAGATACAATTTGACAACTGGACCTTTATATTAAAGTACACAAAATATCGCCTAAATACGAGTGTCTCCTTAGATATCGCCTAAATTGTGCATGTGTCACTACGAAGATACTCAATATATGGAGTAGGAGCAGAGCCCCCCAGAACAAACTCCTGACGATGATCATAATTAAACAGCTTGGGGCATAACAGCCTTAAATCGTCTAATCTGTTTGTTTTTATTTTAGGAAACAGAATATCACCTAGCAGGCATTCCATTGCAAAATCGAAATTGACAACTCGTCTATCACCTAAAGTAAGACTATGTCACTACGAAAATACCAGAATATCAGGTACGAGTAGAGCTTCCGCTGTACAGAATAGTCTTAAATGGTTCGATTTGTTCAAACCGCGCGTGCACACAACACGTACGACGAAAGGAACATAGGATTCCGATGAGAGTTCAGCACATATGAATCAACAATATGACTGAACGAATAAGCTAGATACTGGAACTTACGTGGCCATCGCGGTCGTCTGGCCATTTGCTGTTATCGGGGTAAAGAAGGCCTAGCGTGCCGAACGGTTGTTCGTCCATGTTCCGCATCGTCACGCGGTAGCTAGGGATGCTGCGAGCGAGGCGGCCGGCTGAGATGATTTCCAACTACGAGGCGATCCTGTGCATGTTCGCGGCGTTGAGGTTCGGCCATCCCCAATCCTCATGGTAGCGGTCACCCTGGCCATCCGCGTCGTCATCGCATGCCTTTCGCTTCAGCCTGCTGCTACCCCAAGCTCTACCCATAGCGGCAAATGGAGTCTGGAATCCGGTGGATTAATGGAGGCATGGTGATGAGGAGGCGGATGGATTCGAGAGGGGGTGGAATAAGGGATGGGGGCAGTTGTTTGAGTGGGGAGCGAATCTGCAAGGAACCGCCGCCGCCGCCGGTTCTCGTCCGCGGGGAAGAAAAGAACAGGGGCGTAATTATTGAAGGCGGGCACCGGAACCGTCTAAGGAAGTGAAAAATAAATCATAAAAGGGAAATGTGCGTCCTGCCTGTCAGTGAGTGAAGGTCGGCACGCGTAAACGTGCCTACATTTGAATTGATTCCACCGCATGCAAGTGGCGCAGAACAAATTTTAGGAAGTGCTAGCGTCGACGTGTAAAACCGTTGTTTTTCGCCACCTTCACCCTACTACGAACGGTCGTGCACCATTCCAGATATTGGTAAGGGCGGTTCCAATCTTTCACTTCTCTGTCTCATTTCCTCCTCCACGGCCTTATCGTCTTTCTCCTCCACAGCCTCATCCATTTCCTCCACCACCGCATCACCCTCTTCCTCCGTGTCCTTTCCTTCTTGCCTGTATTCATGGACGCTTCGGACGTCCGAAACGACGGCAGGCAAGAAACTGCGCACTGCAACATCGAAGTACATGGCAGGAAGAAGATCGATGTCGTCTACACCATCGACCCTCGGACGGTGAGGAACACTCTAAATAATTTCACGAGTTGGCTGCAGTTCGAAGAAAACAGGTTCGTAGGTCTCGACCTCGAGTACATCCGCGATTGCCGTAGGATTGCCGTGGTGCAACTCTCCATGAAGGGGCACGTCCTCGTATACCAGCCTTTTTGCGAGAAGGGGGCTGACGGGATCTGGTAGACTTTGCTGTCGTTTTGTTCCTGAACTGTCTGTTTGCAGAAGTTATTGCTATATTATTTGTCTGAATTCATTTTCATGTAGGTGGGGCGAAAGCATTAGGGATCTGTTTCATGACTTTCTCGTGAACCAGCACATAACATTTACCAGTGTTGACATCATGAATGACAGTAAACTGCTTGAAAGCCCGACTGTCAACATTAGAATCCCAAAGGAGTGCAGAGTGGACATCCAAGAAATTTACTGGATCCCAGGGACGAAGGGCAGCAAGACCGGGATGGCCACTCTTGCCTCCGAACTCATAGACCCGTGGTACGCTGACATGAAGGACAGATTGCCGAGATGTTCGTGGAGGCGTTTAGGGCACGATTACTGGGAGGATAAGCCGCTTTCTGAACCTAGTCTGAAGTATGCTGCAATTGATGGGTATGTTAGCCACGAGCTGTACTGCCAGATTGTAAAATCTCGTTCCAGGCATCGCATCATTGAACCACCACCAAGGCAGGTTGTTTGTCCCAGATGCCGGATCGTAGATGAATCTACAAACCAGGGCAAGCGACCGAAGGCATCCTAGGATCGGTTGCCTTCTCCAACAGGCTGGGATGTAGACTATTAGTGCATGATTGTTGTGTTTATGAAAACATGTTATTTCATAAGTACACTATGTGAGCAATTACGAACTGTTGTGTATTACCTTTGTCAAACTATAATCTGGTTTATGACTGTATCCTCCTCTATAATCTGGGTTTGGTTATGACTTATGACTGTATCACACCTTATGCATGTCAGTCCTGGATTCTGCCACATGTAAATGGCACAGACAGAATTTGTAAGAATGAATGTTGAGCATACAAAAGGGGGAATGTAATTCATACAGGTTAAGTAGCTAATAGCACAGGGATCATACGAGCTTGGTTCTTACACACATAATTCTTAGAAAATACAGGCGAGATAAAACTAGGAACGAAATGCGAAACTAGTAGTGGTAAACATCACACTCACCCACCCGCCAGATCCTGTTGAGCATCTCGTAGCAGACATACGCGTCCCTGGCTGCATACTTGATCGCATCGTAATCCAGGTGCCTCCACTCCCATCACTCGTGCAGGTGCTTCGGGAACTCAATTTTCATGCCGGCGTACTCGCGGTCGATGATGTCGGAAGCGAGTCTAGCCATGCCGGCTTTTCCCGTACCGCCATCCGGGTACCTCCACAAACGTTGGAGATCGACGTGATTGACGACATGAACGAGGAGATCCTGTTCTAGCTTCGGAGTGTCGTTCTTGATGATCTCCCTCTTGTGGAACTCGCGAAGCTCCGGGCATACATATTTGGCCCTACATACGTGATATAGTAGGCAGTGGTTGCGCATGGACAGCTGCAAAAGTGCCGTCCTCTTACTATCTCTGGTATACTCGAGGTCAAGGCCGACGATCTTGTACCTGTCCATCGGATCTTGTAGCCACCGCTCGTACATTGCGATGACCTTGGCCACCTCCGCTGACGCATTTGTGTGGAGGACCGTCAGCTTGGTGGTGCCATGGGCGGTGACAGTGTACTCGTCGGTGTAGTCGCTCCCGTCGCCGAACACGCTGTACTCTGCGTCCATGGCAGCAGCTAATGTTCGTCTGCGGTGGCCTAGTTTCGGTAGCGGTGGCTGGGACTGGGCGTGGAGGTGGAGTGATTTGTTGTGGTGGTATGGCCAGGCGGAGGTGATGCCTGCGGCAGCGTCGATGGTTCTTGCAGTGGCGGCGCCGGCGGAAGGAATGAGTTGGGGATTTTTGCACAGTGATGTGCTAAGGAGACAGAAGGCGATGCTTAAATTCCGTTTACCAATATTCCGGTCATACCCATGCGGAAGCAAGTTTGACCGGGAGAGCACCGATGGTTTCCAATCCTAGCGATTAAATTCGGCGTCCGCCCCGGTAGGCGATGGGACGGGTGTGCGACGTGGCTTTGGAGTGGCAGAGACCGGTCACGTAGACCACCGTCCCGTTGCCGATCCACAGCGGGTGTGCGGTGCTGACACGACGTAACGTGACAGGACAGAAGGAAGTGTACAGTTATTATTAATTCCTAAGAAGTTTAAGAAGTGTAAGCATAGACATGGACCTAGCATCCCTGCACCCCGGGGCTGCCGCCCACCCGATCAGGCCTGCCGATTGCGCAAAGCTTGTCCCGAGTTTGCCAAAATGAAACTCGTTTACCCATGGTTCTATAAGTTTCTCTATAGGCCACTTGTGTAAGCATGCACGATCAAGCAACTTTGCAACACATGTATCGGTGGAAAATCATTAGGTTTCAACGCACCACATAGTTTAGGGATTTAGAATAGCTACATTGTGGATCTCTAGCCAAATTGCATGGTAAAGCCAAATTCAGCCTTTTGTCAGATTTAGCTATAGCAACATTATGTCTCGTTTGTCCTCACTCTTTCCCTCCCGATATTCTGAAGCCCTCACATGCGCTCGGAGGGGGGTGCTATCTGGTCAAAGGCTTGGCCGTTACGTGCGCCATGACGCCTAAAGTGGCCTTTTTAAAGAGCGCCTTTCCCCTCTCTCTCTAACAATTGTGTTTTTTTGCCCAAAAAGGTAGGGAATGTAGAGCAGCTTCTCTCTTCATTCATTGTTCCTTTTGCGATCGTTTTACCCCAATCTGGTGGCAAATCTAGAGCAGGAAAACAAACCAGCACCATAAATAAATTCAGTAAACAGAGCAGATGTAGATAAAGCAGCTAATATAGGTTATATAGCACGGTACTTAACGAGGTTCGACAATTAGGCTGCTCAGCAGCAGCAGCAGCAGTGGACTGCTTCAACACAGACAAGACAAAAGAAGCTGCTTTACAACAGCAACAGCAGCAACTGATCAGTTGCCCCTTGTGGCCTCTACCAGGAGGGCACCCGCCTCCTCCCTCTGGCGCCTCCTCCACTTCTTGCTGCCCAGCCCCTTGACCTTGGGCACCTTGGGTCTGATCGGGGGCATGTGACCCACCTCGATAGCCACCTTCTGGAGGTTGCGGAGGTGAAGACCGAGCGCCTGGTGCTTGGCCCTGAAGCCGTGGACGTTTACAGACTTGCCGCAGGTCCTCACGTCCTCGGCATGCTTCACGAGGGAGTTGAAGTCCGTGCCGCGGAGCCTCCTGGTGCGGCAGAAGGGGCACCTGTACACGTCGCCGGCGAAGAAGTTATTGTACTGACCGGACTTTAGCCTCCTCAGCACATGACGAGTCTTGGTGTCCTGCGACTCGTCGTCACTGCGGAGGTCGCTGCTATCCTCCTGTTGGAAAAAAACAGAAGAGTGAAATAAGGACATGATTGAGATACTTTGTTTATCGGGATTGATTTTTTGCATAAATTAACCAAATGAGATCTCCCGATTATTCCCCAAATCTCAAACCAAATCGAATACTGATCCCAACTACGAACAGGGGGATTCATCGAAAATCGAGATCTAACACAATAGGATTATCTACTATAAAAATACGAACAGCCGAGCCCTAATAACATACGATCTAGCATCCAGCGATGGGAACAGGGGGAGAACAAGGGAAGGGGAGAAAACCCTAGTTACCTCAGACCACGGGTCGGCGATGCTGGTGTCGAAGGGGTTCTCCGGCCTTATGTAGATAACCTCCTTGTAGGGGTCTCAGTCGAGCGGGATCTGTCCGAGACCGGCGGGGGCCTCCTCGCTGGAGGCTACGTCGGATGTGGGGACGGGGACGGGGGCTCCTCGCTGGCTGCCTTGGAGGCGCCGATGGCCACCGCGCCGATCTTCTCCATCGCCGGCATGGTTGGGGTTCTGTTGGGCATTTGCAGAAGGTGATGGGACAGTGGAAATGATTGAGTGAGCGAGTGCGTGATGAGTGGGAGTGGGAGTGGGGAGGCCTCTATTAAAGGAGAAGGGAAGCGGCGTTTCATTGCACTACCGTGCACCGCGTAGGCTAATGCACCGTGGACGGCCACACGTGTCCGCTACCGCCCCGTGCACCGCACACGCGTACCGTGAGTCACGTTTTTTCCGTCGTGTCTAACCATGGCGATTCAGTTGTACTTAGTTTTCTCCACCAACCGTTGATCCTCTGTGATCTAGCGGACAGGATAACCCTTATATCTGTCGGGGGCACCCCTCTATTGTAACTACCTCAGTGAATTACGCTCTTAGTTAATGCCTGGATGAACGAAAGTGGTTAAAATAGTACGGTGGGGCCCAGGGCCACTCACGGTAGACCTTTCGGCCGTCCTAACCACTTTCAGACAACGGGACAAGAACGAGCGGCGTAATCGGCAGGCGAAGGGATCAACTACATACACAAATGAGTATGTATGCAAGCCACATACAACAGTCCTCAGAGCCATTCCATCTAAAAGAAATAGAAATATTGCAACGCCATACGGCAAGATCCAAATGTCCTAGATAGATATAATAATTTAGGATAGCTCCTCATACATCACACATCAGAGTATCAGGCGGAAGCGGAAAACAAGATCCGAGTACGGATAAGAAGCAAATTGGCATAAGATGCCCCATAAATAAACTCATCCCGTCCACAGATCACACGGATCCCCGTTCCCGGGATCTCTACACAAAATGATCGTTGCCAACATCATCTGTCTCTTCCACCCAGTATCCATCTTGCGGGTACACCTGTTCATCTGAATCAAATAATTTATCGTGTGAGACCCTAGGGGTACTCAGGAAGTCTTTATGCCACTAAAGGGGACACAACCTGGGGTGACGCAATTGCAGCAAAAGAGAATACCTAACAATTCTACAGATACTCGCTAACCTTCCGCCTAACCAATGATAGACGGAAGTCTGTGAATTAAGAACAACAGTTATAACAGTATAATTAACAGATCCATCCTCCTCCTCGCTTACCAACGAGGAAGCGGACGAACAACCCCCCATCATCCGTTGGCAGTTTTATTAACCATTCCATGAGTATTACACTATTTACTAGTCAAGTACTTAGGCAATTTAAAAGCGGTACTTTAGTTATACTTGTCTATGATCGAGAAACTGTGCTCCAAGTCGTCCATAACATCGGACACGGCTTTCAGAAAGATTTACCCTGCAGGGGTGCACGAATAGCAACACACACTCGATCAACCTCGGAAAAACCAAATCAAAACCCAACGAGGCATTCACGACAAAGCAATCACAGGATTCAGAAATATTTCAGGGGGCCACCCCATTAAGCTACCCGCAACGAAGTTGGCCGGCTCCGAGACGGACCCAAGGTTTGTGTGGACGGCGGTAAACGACTGGGAACCCGAAAATGTGACTGGGCTTGTCGATACAGCGAAAACGTGTCACGATCCAAAACAGTACAGGTGCTCCTCGCACAATCTTAAATAAAGCAGTAACATGGCATAAGTGCGGAATAGTAGTAAAGCCCCAAACTAATTGTGGCCCCAAGAAATAAGAATGAATCAAGCTCTGACTCAGGGGGGTCCATAAGGCCTCCCGAATGTGGATAGTGCGAATAGTCAAGGAACAGGAATCAAGTACTCGGGGTCCTACGGGACACAAGTGAGCATGAAAAACCAAATAGCAGATATTGCTCACCGGTGCCTCTTTCATTAGTTATCCCATTACTACTCAGGTTATGTTATTTAGGTACCTCATTATTCATCCGACACTCACATACCCTACTCATGCTTTTCGACGACTCGCATGGCTCAAACAACTCCTGTAGTAAAGGCTCATGGGACCGGAACAAGCTTAGTGTGGTTTAAAAGTAAAGGCTATGCAGTACTTGGGATTCAATTTAATGCAATCGCGTCTCGATGATGCAAGAGTAAGATAGAGGCAATAGGTACTCTATGTATGCAAGCATGTGGTAGTGCTTGCCTGGCAGCTCAGTTGAAGCGATAGATGGATCTGGGTAATACTCCTGGGGTTCCTGGTAATTCTCCTGCGGGGCGTCTGTTCGAAGAAGAACCAAACAAACAAGGGCCAACATAAATAAAGTGCACGCGCATATGAATTAAAATGCGACAAGCAAACAAGCATGCCATGATGAATGATGCACAATTCCATGGCATTAAAGTAGCATGGCAAAGGTGAGGTGTGGATATAAGAAATAAAGCACTTTATTATTTATTTGACCAAGTTTTATTGCCATAAACAGTTCAGATTTTAAATGACAACATGATGCATGCTTCAATTCAGAACAAGGACTGCATAGATAGAACGGGCTCGTCGCGCTGATCGATTTAGACATATTATTTGTCAAGTTTGGAGTTATAAAACAAAAGTTATTAATTAAATAAGAACAAGGGCATTTTCTTGTAATTTTAATCATCTCGAAATTTAAAGTGTTCAAAATATATTTTGAAAGGCATATTTGAATTCCTCACATTTTTCTGATTCCAAAACATATATTATATGTATTATATGGAGTTGTATTTCAAAATCATTTGAATCTGAAAAGAATTTGAATTTAAATCAATTTGGAAAAGATTTGAATAAAAACAGACTCAGGGAATTACTTTTTATACCCAGGCAATTCTAACCACAGACACTGACAGGTGGGCCTGGTGCTGACTGGGCCACGCGCGCGGGGAAAATCTTTTGTCACCGCGGGCTCGCCTAGCCACTGTGACTGCGGGGTGGACCAACTGGCGCAGGCCCGCGTGTCAGCGGTGAGCTAGACAGGGGCTGACAGGTGGGGCTGGGGTCTGGAGCGCGGGTTGCGGCCGGAAAAGCCGAGGGGTTTTTCTGCAAAATGCTCAGGGTGGCTGGCAGGTAGGGCCGCTAGGAGCGCGGGTCGCAGGAATCAAAAAGGTGGGGGGCATTTTGTAAGATGACCACGACCCGGTATTGTTTATCGTTTTCCTCCGTCTGGCGGCAGGTGCGTGCGCGGCGTGGAGCGGGGATTCGATCCCGGGCAGCGGGAGTGCGCGCTGGGGTGGCTAACCAGAGCGGTAGGTCGAGGGGAGTGACAGGGAAACGACGGGAGGCTAGATAGGGTGTGGCGCGGCGCGGGGAGGCTGCAGATGCCGGCGAGCGGCGCGCACTGAGAGTGCTCGACGAAAACATCGGCGGCGCTAGGGCGGTACATCGAGGCGGACCACGTCAGGGAGGAGGGGATGCTCACCGCGGGCTCGACGGTGGGCTCGGAACGGTGCGAGGAGCGGCGAGGCGTCGAGGTTGCTGGCGCTCCGACGAACTAGGGTTTCGGGGAGCGGCGAGGTACTGGCGGCGCTGGGGAGCTTCTCGTCCATGTCGGCGCGTACGAGTCGGGGCAGGGGACGGTCCTCGGTCTTCTAGGACACCCCCACGTCGCGCACGCCGGCTAGATCGTCGGGGCGAGGTGGTTGCTGGCGGCGACCGGCGTTGGCTGCTGGTGGTCGGAGAGGAAGAAGGAGGAGAGGAGGGGCGACTCGGGCCAGATCTGGGCGAGGCCAGAGAGACATGGGGAGGGAGGAAAAGTGAGAGGGAGAGAGGAGGAAGGCTGGCGGGGCACGGCAGAGAGATAAGGTGGCCTCGTGCCACCTTTTTCCTCCTCCTCCTCGAGCACGTGGGCCAGCTGGGGCTGGTCCTGGGGCTGGACGGCGGCAGGAGGGAGGCTGCAGGTGGGGCTGGTGTGGCGCAGCTGCAGGGTGGGGCTGGCGCGAGGGAGAGAGAAGAGAGGGGAGGGGTAGCTCGGCTAGGGTTAGATGGAGCTTGGGTAGGGCATGGGCTAGGGCTAGGTGGCTGGGTGTGGGCCAGGGGAAATGAGAGAGGGTCAGGTGGTGCTGCTAGTGAGAGAGAGGAAGGGAGGATTAGAGTTAGGGTTTAGTGTAATTTAGGTGTAAAGAAAAAAATAAGAGAAACTAGGTTTGAATTTTAGTAGGTATTTATATTTTGATTTAGTTTATGAGGCCAAACCAAGAAGTAAAAGATGAAGCTTGAACTTGCTTGAGACAAAGTGGGAGAGAAACAAGAAAAAAAAGAGGAAAGGAGTGAGTAGGTAGAAAGAGCCACATATGATCATACATGTAGATAAATAAAATAAAGGATAAGAATGTGGGTAAGACCAACCCAAGTGGAACATGGTAATGCTTGAATTAACATGAGGTGGAGGTGAAAAAGAATTCCAAGAAAAGAAAAAGAAAAGGATTATGGGATAGGCCTCATATGGTCCAGGCATGGAGAAATATTAATAAAAAAGATGATATGGATGAGAATATGAGGATGGTGTAATGGTAGTAGATGGCCTCCCAAGCTAGGCTCCATTAAATCAAAGAAAATCCAATGGAGTAAAAAGGTGGTGAAGAATTGTGCATGGCCCATGCAAAGAATAATGCCACTATTTATTTTGTGAAGACAATATGAATATAATGGCATTACCCTATGCATATCCAAGAAGTGGAGATAAAACCAAGCACAAGAATTTAGAGGATTTAATCCACCCCAAACTACATGAGCTAGAATTAAAATATCAAAGAAAAAGAAAGACAAGCTCATTGTTAATGGGATGGTGGAATTATAAAGTGGTGAGAGAGAAAGGTGGTGTAATGGAAATAAAAGATATGCCCCCAATTCAACTTGGGCATTGAACAATATACCAATAGCCAAATACAATATCAAGAGGCAAATACAATTAATAATGCATGTGAGAGAAGAGCCAAAAGAAAAGGGTTTTATATGATGCTCAAATGCAAGGTGGCATGATGACATGAGCATGATATAATTATGATGCAATAATAATATATAAGGTAGCCCATATCTTACTAGGACAAGTAGCATTACAATTGTTAGACAATTGGGGTGCTACAACTCTCCCCCACTAAACAGGAATCTCGCCCCGAGATTCTAGGAAGAAGAAGACTCAAAGAGGGTAGGATACTTGGCACGGAGCTCATCTTCACGTTCCCAGGTGGCTTCATCAATGGAATGGTGCGACCACTGCACCTTACAGAACTTGATGGACTTGTTGCGAGTCCTTCTTTCTGCGATTTCAAGAATTTTTGTGGGGTGTTCTTGATAAGAAAGGTCTTCTTGGAGATTAATGAGTTCATGGTCCACGGTCCTGCCGGGATCCTTGAAGCACTTCTTGAGTTGAGAGATGTGAAAAACATCATGGACTTTGAGTTGTTCAAGGAGTTCAAGAGCATAAGCAACTTCTCCTCTTCTTCCACGAATTTTGAAAGGACCGATGTATCTAGGAGCCAGCTTCCCTTTGATACCAAAGTGGTGCGTGCCTCTCATGGGAGTGACACGAAGGTAAACGAGATCACCAGGGACATACTCCATGTCCGTGTGTTTCCTGTCATAATTGCTCTTCTGGCGACTTTGAGCAATCTTCAGGTTTTCAAGAATGATGTGAACTTTCTCCTCCGCTTGAGTTACAATGTCGGGGCCAAACAATATTCTTTCACCTGCGCCCGACCAACCAATCGGAGTTCTGCACTTGCGACCATAGAGAGCCTCAAATGGTGCCATCTTTAGACTTTTCTGGAAACTGTTGTTGTAAGAGAATTCAGCATAAGGAAGACATTCTTCCCACTTCATGCCGAAAGAGATAACGCAAGCACGGAGCATATCTTCTAGAATCTGATTGATCCTTTCAACTTGTCCTTGCGACTGAGGGTGGTAAGCTGTGCTGAAGTTTAGTTTTGTTCCCAAAGCATTTTGGAAACTTCCCCAGAACTTGGAAGTGAAGATGCTTCCACGGTCTGAACTGATCTCAAGAGGAACTCCATACAGAGAGACAATTCTGTGTATATAGAGCTCAGCCAACTGAATTGCAGAAATTGTTTCCTTTACTGGAAAGAAGTGAGCTACTTTGGAAAGCCTGTCAATGACAACAAAGATTGCATTGTTGCCTTTCTGCGACCTTGGAAAACCAGTGACGAAGTCCATCTCTACTTTCTCCCATTTCCATTCCGGAGGCTTCAATGGCTGTAGAAGACCGGAAGGTTTCTGATGGACAGCTTTAACTCTATGACAGACATCACACTCCGAGACATACTTGGCACAATATCGTTTCAAACCAGGCCACCAATATTGTGTTTTCACGTCCATGTACATCTTAGTGCTTCTAGGGTGGATAGAAAGAACAGAATCATGTGCCTCCTTGAGAACTTGCTCTCTTAGACCCGGGTAGTTTGGAACAAACATCCGGTGTTCAAAGAAAAGAGTGCCTTGGTCATCTACGTGGAAAGACTCATACTTCGGAAGTTGAATGTTGGAGATGATCTTTTTAGTGTAAGGATCCCCAAGCTGAATGGAACGGACCTTTTCTTCCAAGAGAGGTGTTGCTAGAAGGTTCAGAAGATAACCTTGATCCACAATTTCAAGGTTGAGCTTGCGGAATTCCTCGCACAAGAGAGGCTGTTGTTCTTCCACCATGAGATTGTTGACATAAGCTTTTCGGCTGAGAGCATTTGCCATGACATTAGCTTTGCCCGGAGTGTAGTTGATGGTCAAATCGAAATCATTGATTGTTTCAATCCACCTCCTCTGGCGAAGGTTGAGATCAGGCTGTGTGAAGATATACTTCAGACTCTTGTGATCAGAAAAGATCTCACAACGGTTGCCAAGCAAGTAATGCCTCCATACTTTCAAAGCAAAGACAACTGCTGCGAGCTCAAGGTCATGTGTAGGATAGTTGATCTCATGCGTCTTCAACTGACGAGAGGCATAAGCAACAACTTGCTTTTCTTGCATAAGGACCGCACCCAATCCTTGCAATGAAGCATCACAGAAAATCTGGAAAGGCTTTGATGTATCTGGAGGAACTGAGACTGGTGTGGAAGTGAGCTTCTCTTTGAGTGTTTCAAAGCTTGCTTGACATGCAGGAGTCCAAAGGTATTTCTTGCCTTTCTTCAGGAGATCGGTAAGAGGCTTCGCAATCTTTGAGAAGTTTTGAACGAAGCGACGACAGTAACTGGCCAAACCAAGGAAACTCCGGACTTCTTTGACATTTATGGGTGGAAGCCAGTCCATAATTGTCTTAATTGTTTCTGGGTTGACGGCAATGCCCTTGGCAGAGATGACGTGACCAAGGTAGGTGACTTGAGGCAGCCAAAACTCACACTTGGAGAACTTTGCATACAGGCGGTTCTCACGAAGCTTGTTTAGGACACACCGAAGGTGTTCTTCATGTTCTTATTTTGACTTAGAATAGGCTAGAATGTCATCCAGATAGACCACAACGAACTTATCAAGATATTCCATGAAAACCGAGTTCATAAGCCTTGAGAAGGTGGCAGGTGCATTGGTGAGACCGAAAGACATGACCGTGTACTCATACAGGCCATAGCGGGTGGTGAAAGATGTTTTGGGAACATCTTCCTTGCGGATCTTGATTTGATGATAACCACTTCTCAAATCAAGCTTTGAGAATACCACAGCTCCGGCTAGCTGATCAAAGAGATCATTAATCCGCGGAAGGGGATATTTATTCTTGATTGTTTTAGCATTGAGTGCCCGATAGTCAACACAGAGTCTATCAGTCTTGTCTCGCTTCTTCACAAAGATGGTTGGACTACCCCAAGAAGAAGTACTGTGCTGAATGAAACCCATCTTCTCTTGTTCATCCAACTGACGCTTAAGTTCAGCCAACTCAGCAGGACCCATTTTATAAGGCCGCTTGGAGATAGGAGCGGTACCAGGTTCAAGTTCAATGACAAACTCAACCTCACGATCTGGAGGCATACCTAGCAACTCTTCAGGAAAGACATCTGGAAACTCACAAACTACAGAAACACTCTGAATACCTTCCATAGCATCATCATTCAGAGCCGCCAAAGAATAAAGCTGAATTGCAAGAGTCAGACTTGGAGAATAGACTATATGGCCTTCAGGGATTTTCAGAAAAACCGAACGTTCAACACAATCAATCACAGCTGCATTTGCTGTCAACCAATCCATGCCCAAGATAACATCAATATCAGAATTGCCCAGAATAATTAAGGAAGATAGAAACGAAGAACCACCAATCTCAATTTGATTGCCATGGCTGATATGAGCAGCCCTCATGTTTGACCCAGGAGATTGTACCACAAGACGGTGCAATAAAGGAACCATAGCCAGATCTTGCTCATGAGCAAACTTGTGAGAAACAAAAGAATGCGAAGCACCAGAATCAAACAAAACTCATGCAGGAACTGAGTTAACAGAAAGCATACCCATGACAACTCCAGGAGCATGCTCAGCTTGAGCGGCGTTGACACAGTTGGCACGAGCAACCGTAGATCCCGGCTTAGTGTTGATGTTGAGAGCCCGAGGTGGAGGTGCACGAATCATAGGAGCACTTGCCGCAGGTCTTGGAGGTGGTGGTGGAAGAGTTTTGTTGTTCAATGGACAATTCCATTGCTGATGCCCAGTGTTACCACAAGTATAGCAAGCACCAGGTGGACGTGGAGCAACATAGCCAGGGACTCCGCCAGGCGCTCCAGGGTAGTTATGGTTGTAGCCCCTGGGAGCCGCAGTGAAGGAGTTTGGTGGCCTTGGTGCGTAGCTTGACGGTCTTGGTGGAGCAGGGAGCGACGGTGGGGTGTTAGGAACCCAGACACGATGCTTAGAAGGAGCTGACATAGCAGAAGAGCTTGTTGTATCATGGCTGTGTTTCTTTGACTCCTCAAACACTTGCCTACTTGCTTCTTCCTGCAGAGTTGTGTGCTGAAGTTCTAGGAAAGATGCTGGCCTTGCATGAGTGATTGCATATTTGATGGAAGCATTGAGGCCTTGTCGAAACCTCTTTTGCTTCTTCTTGTCATCAGAGATCTCATCGCCACCATAACGAGACAGGTTCATGAAGTTTCTGATGTAGGTGTTGACATTGTCAGTGCCCTGCTTGAGGTTGAGAAACACTTCCTTCATCCTTTCCATGACAATTTTTGACAGATATTGCTCTTTGAAAGCAGCAGTGAACCGCTCCCAAGTAGGCTGAAAACCAGAAAGATCTGCCTTGAGGTAATTTTCCCACCAAAGAGCTGCATCTCCCTTCAGAAGGTGAGTAGCACACTTGACCCATTCTTGCTTGGGAGCATCCGCAGTCATGAGCAACCTTGACACTTCACGAAGCCAATCATCCGCATCAAGTGGCTGATCAGACACTTCAAATTGGCGTGGGTTGAACTTGAGAAAACTCTTGATGTCTCCTCGCTTGGGGGGTGGAGGTAGCGGAGCAAACTCATTCCTCCTCACACTTTCCTCGAAGCGCTGCTGGTTTTGCTGCATAGTGCCCAAAGCATTTGCAATACTTGCCAAAGCATCCCCAAGTTCAGGTGGTATATCCTCCTCAGAACGGCGTGGTGGTGCCATCCTGTGATTGATATAAAACACAAGTCAGTACTATAATGGAGAATGATAATAATCCAAAATAGTACCAAAATGGAATTAATCAAGATTAAAGAATGCAATTCACTGAGATGATATTAAAATATCAACAAAGTTCAAGGAAATTAGAAGATATTAAGCATAACACACACGACTGAACAAGGAGTGTGGTATACAAACTAACAAAGAAAAATTTTCCGCAAATTTTGGTATTAAAATATCACTAAATGCGCAAAACCACTTAACGAATCAAGATTAGTAACTCTACTAGTTCAATATACAAAAGCAAATGACAAAAGTAGTGGTATGGTCGCGACTCCATCCCGCACTCAAATCATTACTCCGCACATGAATTAGTAAAACACATATCCCAACAACTTCTTCTTAAGATGAACCTAAAGATTGGTAACTACGAATAAGAACACCCCAACAAGATAACGTCGGATAACAAAGAGTAAGATAGATCGCATCGGTGTACAACGAATCAGAATAGATCGCGTCGGTTTACAAAGGGCTGTCGGTAGGGAATGTACCAACAGTTGATAACCAAAAGGCAGATAGTGATAACATTTGGATGCAACAGATAGACAAGGAATTCACACACACACACACACAAACACAAACACAACCTATGGTACTACGGAACCAATGATAGACGGAAGTCTGTGAATTAAGAGAATACCTAACAATTCTACAAATACTCGCTAACCTTCCGCCTAACCAATGATAGACGGAAGTCTGTGAATTAAGAACAACAGTTATAACAGTATAATTAACAGATCCATCCTCCTCCTCGCTTACCAACGAGGAAGCGGACGAACAACCCCCCATCATCCGTTGGCAGTTTTATTAACCATTCCATGAGTATTACAATATTTACTAGTCAAGTACTTAGGCAATTTAAAAGCGGTACTTTAGTTATACTTGTCTATGATCGAGAAACTGTGCTCCAAGTCGTCCATAACCGCGGACACGGCTTTCAGAAAGATTTACCCTGCAAGGGTGCATGAATAGCAACACACACTCGATCAACCTCGGAAAAACCAAATCAAAACCCAACGAGGCATTCACGACAAAGCAATCACAGGATTCAGAAATATTTCAGGGGGCCACCCCATTAAGCTACCCGCAACGAAGTTGGCCGGCTCCGAGACGGACCCAAGGTTTGTGTGGACGGCGGTAAACGACTGGGAACCCGAAAATGTGACTGGGCTTGTCGATACAGCGAAAACGTGTCACGATCCAAAACAGTACAGGTGCTCCTCGCACAATCTTAAATAAAGAAGTAACATGGCATAAGTGCAGAATAGTAGTAAAGCCCCAAACTAGTTGTGGCCCCAAGAAATAAGAATGAATCAAGCTCTGACTCAGGGGGGTCCATAAGGCCTCCCGAATGTGGATAGTGCGAATAGTCAAGGAACAGGAATCAAGTACTCGGGGTCCTACGGGACACAAGTGAGCATGAAAAACCAAATAGCAGATATTGCTCACCGGTGCCTCTTTCATTAGTTATCCCATTACTACTCAGGTTATGTTATTTAGGTACCTCATTATTCATCCGACACTCACATACCCTACTCATGCTTTTCGACGACTCGCATGGCTCAAACAACTCCTGTAGTAAAGGCTCATGGGACCGGAACAAGCTTAGTGTGGTTTAAAAGTAAAGGCTATGCAGTACTTGGGATTCAATTTAATGCAATCGCGTCTCGATGATGCAAGAATAAGATAGAGGCAATAGGTACTCTATGTATGCAAGCATGTGGTAGTGCTTGCCTGGCAGCTCAGTTGAAGCGATAGATGGATCTGGGTAATACTCCTGGGGTTCCTGGTAATTCTCCTGCGGGGCGTCTGTTCGAAGAAGAACCAAACAAACAAGGGCCAACATAAATAAAGTGCACGCGCATATGAATTAAAATGCGACAAGCAAACAAGCATGCCATGATGAATGATGCACAATTCCATGGCATTAAAGTAGCATGGCAAAGGTGAGGTGTGGATATAAGAAATAAAGCACTTTATTATTTATTTGACCAAGTTTTATTGCCATAAACAGTTCAGATTTTAAATGACAACATGATGCATGCTTCAATTCAGAACAAGGACTGCATAGATAGAACGGGCTCGTCGCGCTGATCGATTTAGACATATTATTTGTCAAGTTTGGAGTTATAAAACAAAAGTTATTAATTAAATAAGAACAAGGGCATTTTCTTGTAATTTTAATCATCTCGAAATTTAAAGTGTTCAAAATATATTTTGAAAGGCATATTTGAATTCCTCACATTTTTCTGATTCCAAAACATATATTATATGTATTATATGGAGTTGTATTTCAAAAATCATTTGAATCTGAAAAGAATTTGAATTTAAATCAATTTGGAAAAGATTTGAATAAAAACAGACTCAGGGAATTACTTTTTATACCCAGGTAATTCTAACCACAGACACTGACAGGTGGGCCTGGTGCTGACTGGGCCACGCGCGCGGGGAAAATCTTTTGTCACCGCGGGCTCGCCTAGCCACTATGACTGCGGGGTGGGCCAACTGGCGCAGGCCCGCGTGTCAGCGGTGAGCTAGACAGGGGCTGACAGGTGGGGCTGGGGTCTGGAGCGCAGGTTGCGGCCGGAAAAGCCGAGGGGTTTTTCTGCAAAATGCTTAGAGTGGCTGGCAGGTAGGGCCGCTAGGAGAGCGGGTCGCAGGAATCAAAAGGTGGGGGGCGTTTTGTAAGATGACCACGGCCCGGTACTGTTTATCGTTTTCCTCCGTCTGGCGGCAGGTGCGTGCGCGGCGAGGAGCGGGGATTCGATCCCGGGCCGCGGGAGTGCGCGCTGGGGTGGCTAACCAGAGCGGTAGGTCGAGGGGAGTGACAGGGAAAGGGCGGGAGGCTAGATAGGGTGTGGCGCGGCGCGGGGAGGCTGCAGATGCCGGCGAGCGGCGCGCACTGAGAGTGCTCGACGAAAACATCGGCGGTGCTAGGGCGGTACATCGAGGCGGACCACGTCAGGGAGGAGGGGATGCTCACCGCGGGCTCGACGGTGGGCTCGGATCGGTGCGAGGAGCGGCGAGGCGTCGAGGTTGCTGGCGCTCCGACGAACTAGGGTTTCGGGGAGCGGCGAGGTACTAGCGGCGCTGGGGAGCTTCTCGTCCACGTCGGCGCGTACGAGTCGGGGCAGGGGACGGTCCTCGGTCTTCCAGGACACCCCCACGTCGCGCACCCCGGCTAGATCGTCGGGGCGAGGTGGTTGCTGGCGGCGACCGGCGTTGGCTGCTGGTGGTCGGAGAGGAAGAAGGAGGAGAGGAGGGGCGACTCAGGCCAGATGTGGGCGAGGCCAGAGAGACGTGGGGAGGGAGGAAAAGTGAGAGGGAGAGAGGAGGAAGGCTGGCGGGGCACGGCAGAGAGATAAGGTGGCCTCGTGCCACATTTTTCCTCCTCCTCCTCGAGCACGTGGGCCAGCTGGGGCTGGTCCTGGGGCTGGACGGCGGCAGGAGGGAGGCTGCAGGTGGGGCTAGTGTGGCGCAGCTGCAGGGTGGGGCTGGCGCGAGGGAGAGAGAAGAGAGGGGAGGGGTAGCTCGGCTAGGGTTAGATGGAGCTTGGGTAGGGCATGGGCTAGGGCTAGGTGGCTGGGTGTGGGCCAGGGGAAAGGAGAGAGGGTCAGGTGGTGCTGCTAGTGAGAGAGAGGAAGGGAGGATTAGAGTTAGGGTTTAGTGTAATTTAGGTGTAAAGAAAAAAAAAGAGAAACTAGGTTTGAATTTTAGTAGGTATTTATATTTTGATTTAGTTTATGAGGCCAAACCAAGAAGTAAAAGATGAAGCTTGAACTTGCTTGAGACAAAGTGGGAGAGAAACAAGAAAAAAAAAGAGGAAAGGAGTGAGTAGGTAGAAAGAGCCACATATGATCATACATGTAGATAAATAAAATAAAGGATAAGAATTTGGGTAAGACCAACCCAAGTGGAACATGGTAATGCTTGAATTAACATGAGGTGGAGGTGAAAAAGAATTCCAAGAAAAGAAAAAGAAAAGGATTATGGGATAGGTCTCATATGGTCCAGGCATGGAGAAATATTAATAAAGAAGATGATATGGATGAGAATATGAGGATGGTGTAATGGTAGTAGATGGCCTCCCAAGCTAGGCTCCATTAAATCAAAGAAAATCCAATGGAGTAAAAAGGTGGTGAAGAATTATGCATGGCCCATGCAAAGAATAATGCCACTATTTATTTTGTGAAGACAATATGAATATAATGGCATTACCCTATGCATATCCAAGAAGTGGAGATAAAACCAAGCACAAGAATTTAGAGGATTTAATCCACCCCAAACTACATGAGCTAGAATTAAAATATCAAAGAAAAAGAAAGACAAGCTCATTGTTAATGGGATGGTGGAATTATAAAGTGGTGAGAGAGAAAGGTGGTGTAATGGAAATAAAAGATATGCCCCCAATTCAACTTGGGCATTGAACAATATACCAATATCCAAATACAATATCAAGAGGCAAATACAATTAATAATGCATGTGAGAGAAGAGCCAAAAGAAAAGGGTTTTATATGATGCTCAAATGCAAGGTGGCATGATGACATGAGCATGATATAATTATGATGCAATAATAATATATATAAGGTAGCCCATATCTTACTAGGACAAGTAGCATTACAATTGTTAGACAATTGGGGTGCTACATCTATCCATGCAAAATAACGAGTATGCCACCGGAACTTTAACAACATAAATAGATGAACTTGAATATATTTTGAAGGGTACGAAAATAGAAATCCACATAGTTTAAGGGTCTAGATACGGTAAGAGAACTAAATATTATTAGTGGCCGGGCCAACACAGTGACGGGGTTGGTCGGCTAGGAGTTGCTAATTCCTAAGTAAGGGGACACTAGGACGTTCTTGACATACTCCCTCAGGAACTTGCCATAAGCAGCGTGCTTAGCCTTGGTCGCCAACTTGTGTTTACTAGCCGGGCTTTTACCGATGCCAACCGCATGCGGTATCAAGCTGGCAATCCTTAGGTTGACTCCTTTCTTACAGAAAGGGCACCTGAGCTCCCCAAGTCAAGTGTGGAAAGGGATTATCCCGCTCTTGAGCTTCTTCATGACATGGCGGCTCTTGTTGTCCCTGGTCTCCTTGTCAGAGTCCATCTCACTTGAATACACCTGTAATGTATGGAATACAAACCGAAGTGAGCAAAATAATAAATATATATTCCTTCCACCATTCCAAGTTACTTTCGATGCAATAACATGTCTATACAGGTTCAGCAGTTCATTACGGCCGTCTCCCCAGCTCGCTCCTAAATTAATGTGGTTTGTGTTCTTGGTAACTTATTAATAAATAAATAATGTGGATTCATTTAGAACAGACTAGATCTCTCCATGTACCGGTTCGTACGTTGCATCTAATCATTAGGACTAGATTTTTTTATGACACCTGGATAGATTAAGCTCGAGCAAAAAATATGAAACATGTAGAAATAGACGTACCTCCGGGTACATGAGCGGAGCGTGTTCGTGGAACTCCACGCCCTCATCGGGGCCTCCGAAGGGGTTGAACTGCACGTCCTCCTCGGCTTGTGCTGCGTGATGCTCCTCCAGATCTGCTGCGTGAAGCACCACCCCGGCGGCGATGCCCGGACACTCACCCCCACGCACTAGTTTCATGGAGAAGGTTCGTGCAAGTAC
>CAJUXJ010000687.1:0-46139 GCA_910589775.1 Avena eriantha | reverse complement strand
ATGCAATGACATTGGTGGATCCATGTGTGGTCTCTGAAGAGAAGACACAATTTAATGACACTAGTGGATCCATATGTGGTATCTGAAAAGAACACACATGCAATGACTCCAGTTGTTGTTAGTAAAAAGAACACACATGCAATGACACTGGTGGATCCATGCGTGGTATCTGAAGAGAACACACATTCCAATGAAACTGGTGGATCCATATGTGGTATGCAAAAGAACACACATGAAATGACTCCAGTTGTTGTTAGTAAAAAGAACACACATGCAATGCCACTGGTGGATCCATGTGTGGTCTCTAAAGGGAACACACATGCAATGACTCTGGTTGTTGTTAGTAAAAAGAGCACACATGAAATGACACTGTGGATCCATAGGTGGATTGTGAACAGAACACACATGCAATGACACTACTGGATCCATATGTGGTATGTGAAAAGAACACACATGCAATGACTCTGGTTGTTATTACTAAAAAGAGCACACATGCAATCACACTGGTGGATCCATAGGTGGATTGTGAAAAGAGCACACATGCAATGACACTGGTGGATCCATACATGGTATGTGAAAAGAACACACATGCAATGACTCCAGTTGTTGTTAGTAAAATAACACACACGCAATGACACTGGTGGATCCATGTGTGGTCTCCGAAGATAACACACATTTCAATGACACTGGTGGATCCATATGTGGTATGTGAAAATAATAGTCATGAAATGACTCCAGTTGTTGTTACTATAAAGAACACACATGAAATAACACTGGTGGATCCATGTGTGGTCTCTGAAGAGAACACACATGCAATGACTCTGGTTGTTGTTAGTAAAAAGAGCACACATGCAATGACACTAGCGGATCCATAGGTGGATTGTGAAAAGAACACACATGCAATGACTCTCGTTGTTGTTAGTAAAAAGAAAACACATGCAATGACACCGGTGGATCCATAGGTGGATTGTGAAAAGAACACACATGCAATGACATTGGTGGATCCGTATGTGGTATGTGAAAAGAATAGTCATGAAATGACTCCTGTTCTTGTTAGTAAAAAGAACACATATGACACAAATGCAATGACTCTGGTTGTTGTTTGTAAAAATAACACACATGCAATGACACTAGTAGTTATTAGTAAAAAGAGCACACATGCAATGACATTGGTGGATCCATGTGTGGTCTCTGAAGAGAACATACATTTCAATGACACTGGTGGATCCATATGTGGTATGTGAGAATAATAGTCATGAAATGACTCCAGTTGTTGTTAGTAAAAGAACACACATGCAATGACACTAGTGGATCCATGTGTGGTCTCTGAAGAGAACACACATGCGATGACTCTGGCTGTTGTTAGTGAAAAGAGCACACATGCAATGACACTGGTGGATCCATAGGTTGATTGTGAAAAGAAACCACATGCAATGACTCCAGTTGTTGTTAGCAAAAAGAACACACATGCAATGAGACTGGTGGATCCATGTCTGGTCTCTGAAGAGAGCACACATGCAATTACTCTGGTTGTTGTTAGTAAAAATAACACACATGCAATGATACTGCTTGTTAGTAAAAAGAACACACATGCAATGACATTGGTGGATCCATGTGTGGTCTCTGAAGACAACACACATGCAATGACACTGGTGGATCCATAGGTAGATTGTGAAAAGAACACACATACAATGACTCTGGTTGTTGTTAGTAAAAGAACACACATGCAATTACACTAGTGGATCCATGTGTGGTCTCTGAAGAGAACACACATGCAATGACTCTGGTTGTTGTTATTAAAAAGAGCACACATCGAATGATAACGATGGATCCATAGGTGGATTGTGAAAGGAACACACATTCAATGACACTGGTGGATCCATCTGTGGTATGTGAAAAGAACACACAAGCAATGACTCTGGTTGTTGTTAGTAAAAAGAACACACATGCAATGACACTGGTGGATCAATGCGTGGTCTCTAAAGATAACACACATTTCAATGACACTGGTGGATCCATATGTGGTATGTGAAAATAATAGTCATGAAATAACTCCAGTTGTTGTTAGTAAAAAGAACACACATGTAATGACACTTGTGGATCCATAGGTGGTATGTGAAAAGAACACACATGCAATGACTCTGGTTGTTGTTAGTAAAAAGAACACACATGCAATGACACTGGTGGATCCATATGCGGTATGTGAAAATAATAGTCATGAAATGACTCTAGTTGTTGTTAGTAAAATGAACACACATGCAATGACACTGGTTATTGTTAGTAAAAAGAACACACATGCAATGACACTGGTGGATCCATATGTGGTATGTGAAAAGAACACACATGCAATGACTCCAGTTGTTATTGTTAGTAAAAAGAACACACATGCAATGGCACTGGTGGATCCATGTGTGGTCTCTAAAGAGAACACACATTTCAATAACACTGGTGGATCCATATGTGGTATGTGAAAATAATAGTCATGAGATGACTCCAGTTGTTATTAGTAAAAAGAACACACATGCAATGACACTGGTGGATCCATGTGTGGTCTCTGAAGATAACACACATGCAATGACTCTGGTTGTTGTTAGTAAAAATAACACACATGCAATGACACTGGTTGTTGTTAGTAAAAAGAACACACATGCAATGACAGTGGTGGATCCATGTGTGGTCTCTGAAAAGAGAACACACAATTTAATGACACTAGTGGATCCATATGTGGTATGTGAAAAGAACACACATCCAATGACTCCAGTTGTTGTTAGTAAAAAGAACACACATGCAATGACAATGGTGGATCCATGTGTGGTCTCTGAAGAGAACATACATTTCAATGACACTGGTGGATCCGTATGTGGTATGTGAGAATAATAGTCATGAAATGACACCATTTGTTGTTAGTAAAAAGAACACACATGCAATGACACTGGTGCATCCATGTGTGGTCTCTGAAGAGAACACACATGCGATGACTCTGGCTGTTGTTAGTAAAAAGAGCACACATGCAATGACACTGGTGGATCCATAGGTGGATTGTAAAAAGAACCCACATGCAATGACTCCAGTTGTTGTTAGCAAAAAGAACACACATGCAATGAGACTGGTGGATCCATGTCTGGTCTCTCAAGAGAGCACACATGCAATGACTCTGGTTGTTGTTAGTAAAAATAACACACATGCAATGATACTGCTTGTTAGTAAAAAGAGCACACATGCAATGACATTGGTGGATCCATGTGTGGTCTCTGAAGAGAACACACAATTCAACGACACTGATGGATCCATATGTCGTATGTGAAAAGAACACACATGCAATGACTCCAGTTGTTGTTAGTAAAAAGAACACACATGCAATGACACTTGTGGATCCATGTGTTGTCTCTGAAGAGAACACACATTTCAATGACACTGGTGGATCCATATGTGGTATGTGAAAAGAACACACATGAAATGAGTCTAGTTGTTGTTAGTAAAAAGAACACACATGCAATGACACTAGTGGATCCATGTGTGGTCTCGGAAGAGAACACACATGCAATGACTCTGGTTGTTGTTAGTAAAAAGAGCACACATGCAATGACACTAGTGGATCCATAGGCGGATTGTGAAAAGAACACACATGCAATGACACTGGTGGATCCATATGTGGTATGTGAAAAGAACACACATGCAATGACTCCAGTTGTTCTTAGTAAAAAGAACACACATGCAATGACACTGGTGGATCCATATGTGGTATGTGAAAGGAATAGTCATGAAATGACTCCTGTTGTTGTTAGTAAAAAGAACACACATGCAATGACACTAGTGGATCCATGTGTGGTCTCTAAAGAGAACACACATGCAATGACTCTAGTTGTTGTTAGTAATAATAGCACACATGCAATGACACTGGTGGATCCATAGGTGGATTGTGAAAATAACACACATGCAATGACACTGGTGTATCCATATGTGGTATGTGAAAAGAATACTCATGAAATGACTCCAGTTGTTGTTAGTAAAAAGAACACACATGCAATGACACTGGTGGATCCATGTGTGGTCTCTAAAGAGAACACATATGCAATGACTCTGCTGTTGTTAGTAAAAAGAGCACACATTTCAATGACACTAGTGGATCCATATGTGGTATGTGAAAAGAATAGTCATGAAATGACTCCAGTTGTTGTTAGTAAAAAGAAGACACATGCAATGACACGGGTGGATCCATGTGTGGTATGTGAAAACAACACACATGCAATGACTCCAGTTGTTGTTAGTAAAAAGAACACACATGCAATGACACTGGTGGATCCATGTGTGGTCTCTAAAGAGAACACACATTTCAATAACACTGGTGGATCCATATGTGGTATGTGAAAATAATAGTCATGAATTGACTCCAGTTGTTATTAGTAAAAAGAACACACATGCAATAACACTGGTGGATCCATGTGTGGTCTCTGAAGAGAACACACATGCAATGACACGGGTTGTTGTTAATAAAAGAAGACACATGCAATGACATTGGTTGTTGTTAGTAAAAAGAGCACACATGCAATGACATTGGTGGATCCATGTGTGGTCTCTGAAGAGAACACACAATTTAATGACACTAGTGGATCCATATGTGGTATGTGAAAAGAACACACATGCAATGACTCTAGTTATTTTTAGTAAAAAGAACACACATGCAATGACACTGGTGGATCCATGTGTGGTCTCTGAAGAGAACACATATTTCAATGACACTGGTGGATCCATATGTTGTATGCGAAAAGAACACACATGAAATGACTCCAGTTGTTGTTAGTAAAAATAACACAGATGCAATGACACTGGTGTATCCATGTGTGGTCTCTAAAGGGAACACACATGCAATGACTCTGGTTGTTGTTAGTAAAAAGAACACACATGCAATGACTCTGGTTGTTGTTAGTAAAAAGAACACACATGCAATCACACGGGTGGATCCATGTGTGATCTCTGAAGAGAACACACATTGCAATGACACTGGTGGATCCATATGTGGTATGTGAAAATAATAGTCATGAAATAACTCCAGTTGTTGTTAGTAAAAAGAACACACATGTAATGACACTGGTGGATCCATATGTGGTATGTGAAAAGAACACACATGCAATGACTCTAGTTGTTGTTAGTAAAAAGAACACACATGCAATGACACTGGTGGATCCATGTGTGGTCTCTGAAGAGAACACACATTTCAATAACACTGGTGGATCCATATGTGGTATGTGAAAATAATAGTCATGAAATGACTCTAGTTGTTATTAGTAAAAACAACACACATGCAATGACACTGGTGGATCCATGTGTGGTCTCTGAAGAGAACACACATATAATGACTCTGGTTGTTGTTAGTAAAAATAACACACATGCAATGCCACTGGTTGTTGTTAGTAAAAAGAGCACACATGCAATGACATTGGTGGATCCATGTGTGGTCTCTGAAGAGAAGACACAATTTAATGACACTAGTGGATCCATATGTGGTATCTGAAAAGAACACACATGCAATGACTCCAGTTGTTGTTAGTAAAAAGAACACACATGCAATGACACTGGTGGATCCATGCGTGGTATCTGAAGGGAACACACATTCCAATGAAACTGGTGGATCCATATGTGGTATGCAAAAAGAACAAACATGAAATGACTCGAGTTGTTGTTAGTAAAAAGAACACACATGCAATGACATTGGTGGATCCATGTGTGGTCTCTAAAGGGAACACACATGCAATGACTCTGGTTGTTGTTAGTAAAAAGAGCACACATGAAATGACACTGTGGATCCATAGGTGGATTGTGAAAAGAACACACATGCAATGACACTAGTGGATCCATATGTGGTATGTGAAAAGAACACACATGCAATGACTCTGGTTGTTATTACTAAAAAGAGCACACATGCAATCACACTGGTGGATCCATAGGTGGATTGTGAAAAGAGCACACATGCAATGACACTGGTGGATCCATACGTGGTATGTGAAAAGAACACACATGCAATGACTCCAGTTGTTGTTAGTAAAATAACACACACGCAATGACACTGGTGGATCCATGTGTGGTCTCTGAAGATAACACACATTTCAATGACACTGGTGGATCCATATGTGGTATGTGAAAATAATAGTCATGAAATGACTCCAGTTGTTGTTACTATAAAGAATACACATGAAATAACACTGGTGGATCCATGTGTGGTCTCTTAAGAGAACACACATGCAATGACTCTGGTTGTTGTTAGTGAAAAGAGCACACATGCAATGACACTAGCGGATCCATTGGTGGATTGTGAAAAGAACACACATGCAATGACTCTCGTTGTTGTTAGTAAAAAGAAAACACATGCAATGACACCGGTGGATCCATAGGTGGATTGTGAAAAGAACACACATGCAATGACATTGGTGGATCCATATGTGGTATGTGAAAAGAATAGTCATGAAATGACTCCTGTTGTTGTTAGTAAAAAGAACACATATGACACAAATGCAATGACTCTGGTTGTTGTTTGTAAAAATAACACACATGCAATGACACTAGTAGTTATTAGTAAAAAGAGCACACATGCAATGACATTGGTGGATCCATGTGTGGTCTCTGAAGAGAACGCACATTTCAATGACACTTGTGGATCCATATGTGTTATGTGAAAAGAACACACATGCAATCACTCCAGTTGTTGTTAGTAAAAAGAACACACATGCAATGACACTGGTGGATCCATGTGTGGTCTCGAAAGAGAACACACATTTCAATGCCACTGGTGGATCCATATGTGGTATGTGAAAAGAACACACATGAAATGACTCCAGTTGTTGTTAGTAAAAAGAACACACATGCAATGACACTGGTGGATCCATGTGTGGTCTCTGAAGAGAACACACATGCAACGACTCTGGTTGTTGTTAGTAAAAAGAACACACATGCAATGACACTAGTGGATCCATAGGTGGATTGTGAAATGAACACACATGCAATGACACTGGTGGATCCATATGTGGTATGTGAAAAGAACACACATGCAATGACTCCAGTTGTTGTTAGTAAAAAGAACACACATGCAATGACACTAGTGGATCCATGTGTGGTCTCTGAAGAGAACACACATTTCAATGACACTGGTGGATCCATATGTGGTATGTGAAAAGAATAGTCATGAAATGACTCCAGTTGTTGTTAGTAAAAAGAACACACATGTAGTGAAACAGGTGGATCCATGTGTGGTCTCTGAAGAGAACACACATGCAGTGACTCTGGATGTTGTTAGTAAAAAGAGCACACATGCAATCACACTGGTGGATCCATAGGTGGATTGTGAAAAGAACACACATGCAATGACTCCAGTTGTTGTTAGTAAAAAGAGCACACGTGCAATAACACTGGTGGATCCATAGGTGGGTTCGTAGCATGGAATACAAAAAAATTCTACCGCAAGAACGAACAAAACCCAGATCTAATCTAGATAAAAGCCAAGATCTAATCTATTAGACATGTGCAACGAGATAGATCTGTACTAACCTTTGTAGATCTGAAAGCGTTACGAGATTGGATCTCGTGGTTGTTGTAGTCGAGCACTTGCTGATCTCAAGTTCCAGCAGCGCTTCCGCAGTCGGTCACACGTACGGAGTCGAAGCAGACCTTCCTCTCCTCGTTCCAGCGAGCAGCGGAGGTAGTAGATCTTCTCCACGGAATCCCAGCAGCACGACGGCGTGGTGGTGGTGGTGGAGTATAGAATTCTGCAGGGCTTCGCCTAAGCCTGAGCAGAAGAAAGGAGGAGGAGAGAGGCGGCTAGGATTGGAGTAGTGGAGGAGGGTTAGGGGGTGGCGCCTCCACCCCTCTATTTAAAGGAGGGAGGGAGCCATGGGAGGGTGAGTCCTAGTAGGACTCCCCTCCCTCCTTGGCCGGCGGATTGGGGAGGGGGGAGGAGTCCTCCTCCCCCACGACTCCTTGTCTTGCCCCACAAGGACTCCTTGATCCTTTCTTGGTTTTCAAGCAAAATCCAAGAAATCTTCCAAAACCTTCCAGAACCTTCCGGAACATTCCGAAACCTTCTAGAATCCTCATACAAATACTCCGGAACATTTCCTAACTCAGAAATTGATCCCCAATATATGAATCTTATTCTCCGGACAATTCCGGATCTTCTCGTGATGTCCCGGATCCAATCCGAGACTCCGAACAACATTCGGTCTCCAACGCACATTCCATATCTACTTAAAACAACTTTGAACCTTAAGTGTGTCACCCTACGGTTCGTGAATATGCAGACATGACAGAGACACATCTCCTATCAATAACCATCAGCGGGACGTGGAGATCCATAATGGCTCCCACATACTCAACGATGTCTTCGTGATCGATAGAACTATTAACATACGAAACCAATTCCCTTTGTCACGCGATACTATACTTATCCGAGGTTTGATCGTCGGTATCTCCATACCTAGTTCTACCTCTCTACTGATAAGTACTCTTTACTCGTTCCATGTTATGTCATCCCTTGTGACCTAGTCACATGCTTGCAAGCTAACTAGATGACATTCCACCGAGAGGGCCCAGAGCATATCTATCCATCATATGGATGGACAAATCCCAATCTTGGTCCATGCGCTTCAACACATACTTTCAGAATACCCAATGACACCTTTATGACCACCCAGTTACGAAGCGGTGTTTGATGTCATCAAAGTACCCATCTGGTGATGGTGATTAACATAACCTCATGGTCGAAGGATTAGGTTACTATGTATTTTAAAGCTTATAGCAAACGAACTTAATGACTTGATCTTATGCTATGCTTACTACGGGTGTGTGTCCATCACATCATTCTCCTAATGATATGATCTTGTTATTAACGACATCCAATGTCCTTGATCAGGAAACCATGATCATCCATTAATCAACAAGCTAGTTTAACAAGAGGCTTACTAGGGACTCTTTTATGTTTACAAAACACACAAGTATTAATGTTTCCGGTTAATACAATTATAGCATGGGATGTAAACATTTATCATAAACATAAAGATATAATAATAACCACTTTATTATTGCCTCTTGGGCATATCTCCAACAGTCTCCCACTTGCACTAGAGTCAATAATCTAGTTAAAAAACTTGTGCATTCAACACCTATGGCTTTCTGGTGTTGTATAGACGCTATTGCTAGTGGTAAACATAATCTTCGAATCTGACACTTCCAGGTCCGTGTGTATTTGCATGTCCCTGCGTCTCTACGCATTACTCATTCTCCAATGAGATGGCATTGTATAAATTTGGTCCTTTGGTGAAACCTTTAGTTCCTTGGGATTAAATCATGTTGATACAATTGTCGTACAATGTATCTTCATAGTATTATCCTGCTATGAACCACGCCTAGTTTTATAACAAACTACTTAACACAAATGCCCTCCTTTGCTGCTACTATAGCAGTTATATACTTAGCCTTTTGTTGTAGTATCCGTCACAATATCTCAACTTTGGAACTCATCCAAATCCATCATGGAACATCCTTTCCATTATATTGTGCCACCCATAGTCTAAATTGAGATAAATTTAATTTGTATCTTGTGACAAAACTAGTATCAATGTAACACTTTACAATGAACTACCTTTAACTATTTGTCACTTATACATGATATATTCTTAGTTCTTCCAAAGCTCATAAGAATATCTTTACTATTGTCCAATGATCATCTTATGAATCATTCTGGTATATGCTCATAACATTTAGAGCATAGGACATATCTGGATGTGTACATCTCAAAGAATGATTGATCAAAATATTCTTGTGATTTCACCAAGTGTCAAAACACTTGAATCTTGTGTCAACACACTTGAATCTTGATTTAGTCCTTTTCGTGTGTCAAGAACCTTTCTTGTTGTTTCCATATTGAACTCATTCAACATCTTATCTATGTACATTTGGCAAAACCATATTAGCGCCTCAATCTATCCATATAGACATTGATACCTAATTCTTGAGTTATGCCTAAGTCTTTCATCGAAATGGAATTCTTAACCTATGTCAATAAAAGATACATTATTTCTAATCAACAATATGTCTTTCACATAATGTATTAGAAATATGTCTTAGCGCTCCCACTTAATTTCTTGCAAAATGCAAACATCTTCATCGTCTCTAATGAAATTAAACCTTTCAACGGTTTCATCACGGTGAAGATTCCAACTCCGGGATGCTCACTTCAACCATTGAAGTTTTGCATACTCTTTTAGCATCCTTTGAATTAACAAAACCCTTTGGATCGTGTCATGTACACGTCCTAGGTAACCATTCTTTTAGAAGAACTTGTTTTGTTTGTTCAACTACCATATACCAAAATATATGTAGTGGTTGCTACATTAATCCGTCCAGACTAAATATCGCTATGAAAGATCAAATCTTATCATAGTCAACTCCTTGAACATTGTTGTAAACTCTTTCCGACATGTCGACTATTTCATAGATTTGAAACATCCATGTCTATTTCTTTATAGATCCAAACACGACCGATAGGCTTCACGCCTTTCCGGAGGGTCTTCTAAGTTCAGAAACTTGATTTCTCGTGTATGGATACTATCACGGATTCCATGACTTCTAGTCATTTTATGGAGTTAGGGCCCATCATCGCTTCTTTTCATGTAGTCGGTTCATCATTGTCAAAACAATAACGACTGGCTTATCAAATCTTACTATTTGATTCTTACCGACCCACACGGTTCTATAGGAACTCTAATCTCCGAGATCACACCTTTTGTAATCACGAGAGCCATGAGCATTGTGGCCGCCACCAGGACACTTTCCGGCGTTGCGCTACTTAGCACATATAGCTAAGGTTCAACAACCTTATCAAAGTTCTATTGTCCTCTCACTTAACTTTTCACGAAAAATTCCTTCTCAAGAAACTTGACATTCCAAGCGACAAACTCTTTTGTCCTCGGCGTTATGGAGAAATTCCCAACAAATTCTTTGGAATAACCTACAAAGACGTGCTTATCCGACTTTGGTTGTAAACATTTTACTTATGCACAGCATACCAAAATTTAAGAAAAGACAATTCGGGTTTAATCCCAAACCATAACTCATATGGTGTCATTTCAACGGATCACGATGGAGCTCTTTTGAGTGTAAAAGCGGTAATTACTAAAGCTTTAATCTTTAAAATATAATGGCAGTTTTATAAATGACACCTTTGATCTTACCATGTAAAACAAGGTTTCATTACATATCTCGAACACTCTATACTCCTATGGTGTTTTGGGAAATGCAAATCCATGGAACGATTCCTCAAATCTTAGGTGTTTTGCTAAACTTGTAACTCAAACATCTTTCTTTATGATCCAATCATAAACTCTTTTATTTTCTTGTTACAATGATTTTCCACTTCATTGGAAGTCTTTGAACATTTTTCAAATGTTTCATACTTCTTCCTTATTGAGTAAGTATATACATATACTCACTCAAATCTTCGGAGAAAGCATATGAAGTTGAAATCCATCGCCCACGACTACACATAATGGACTATATACATCAATATGTACAAATTCCAATCAGTTAGTCATCCGTTCCTCTTTTGGCCTACGAACGAATTTTAATTATCTCTAGGAAAGTATCACAAGCGTCATTTGATCCAAATCAAAGACTCCAAAAATCCATCAACATGGAGTTTCTTCATGTATCCCTTTCAATATAATTTAAACGGTGATGTCACTTCGCAAGTGATCTTTCAATCATTTGTCTTGCGACATTTTAGCATTAGTTTTATGGTCGTTATTTCTCCTACCAGACTTGTATATTATCCATCTATTATGGAATACGGTAATTATTTGAACAACCTTTTGTCGTCATAATACCTGATCAAAATAACAATTATTGAAACAAATATTGAAGGCAAGCTTTGATGTTAACGAGCAACACAACAACCCTTTGTTTGTTTTCGATGAACATCATCATATTTTCTCATGCTAGTTACTTAGGCCATTGCAGTTCATGAATTGTGTTGTCTTGTATGACACTTCATACCAACCAATTCGGTATCCAATACCGGAGAACCACATTGTTTAACAAGCAAGGAATACAACCATAACATGTATATCTTCTATATGCCTAAGTTGGACATCTCCAACCTTTTATTTTCTGCCAAATATTTTATAGATTCTCTTTTAGCAATTCCTTTTCTTTTAAAAGAATCTATCAACATCAATAGTGGTGTCATCAACATGACACATGGTACAAAGCGTATATAGTCAACTACTAATACCTTTGGACTTGCACTTTGAGGTGGATCACCATCATCAAATGTTTGGTGTTCTTTCAAAAATCCATTCTTTAGTAATCTTTTAGTGTAGTAAACATTTTACTTACATCTTTTATTCATCCTTATCATGACAACTTTCATGATCAAGCCGCTATAGCTTATAAAGGTGAATTGCGAGTATAATGTTTCTTTTCCAAAACCTTTTGGAGGATTAGGACGACTAGCGTCTCCAACCTTCACAAATTCTCATCAAATATGAGGACGTATATTCTATCATGTTGTAACCAACACATTGTTTTAGATATTGCAATACCTTTCACATATGATGGTTTCTGAAACATTGCTTTCAGCTCTTAGATAAACTAGATATTAAAAACAATCTTTTGAGTATCAAGAATCATGGAGGCAAACATGATACATTAGATACTAACACTGGAATTGTTACTCTTGATTTAATACTACTTATTAAACTTCATGGAGCAAATAGAGTTTGCTGAAAGTTTGCAATAGGACTTATAAACTTTAAATTGACATTCAAAACAATACGATACCAGTTCGTAAAGTAAATATCCAGAATTTCTATAGTTCCACTATCTCAACTATAACTAAGCGTAAGGTGGTGAACGGATGCCAATGACTACAACAAACTATGCAAATTCACTTTGATTGTGTTTATGATAAATTGAGTTCGACTAATCCAAATTACAAATGAACTCGCACTCAAAACAACATCCCTCGAGTTGTTTTAGTGATTACACGAACCAAATCCACTACACCAAGTCCAATCATCACGTGAGATGCTGTAGCTTTAAAGGCGAACAATCAACATGTTCATCATATCATCCATATGACTCATGCTTTACCTTTCGGTATTCCGTGTTCCGAGACCATGTATGTACATGCTAGGCTCGTCAAGGTTAACCTTAGTTTCCGCATGTGCAAATCTGGCTTGCACCCGTTGTATGCACACGTAGAGTCTATCACACCCGATCATCACGAGATGCTTCGAAACGACGAGTCTTAGCAACAGTGCCAACTAAGGACGAACACTTTATTACTTGATATTTAGTGAGAGGGATCATCTTATAATGCTACCATCGCGATCTAAGAAATACAAGATGCATAAAGGATTAACATCACAGGCAATTCATAATATGTGATATGATATGGCCTTTCTTCTTGTGCCTTTGATCTCCATCTCCAAAGCATGGACATGATCTCCATCATCACCAGCGTGGCGTCAAGGTCCGTGGCACCGCTTCATGGTTGTCCATCACCAACAGCAACTATTACAACTACTTGGAATAAAGCTATTACATGATGAATAGACACGCAAGTCTTAAACAAAATTTAAAGACAACCATTAGGCTCCTGCCGGTTGCCATATTACAATAAGGATCATTGCATACATCAAATATAATCACAATCACATAATGGCCATATCACATCACAAAACCCCTGCAAAAACGAGTTAGACGCCTCTAATCTTCTTTGCATGTTTTACGTGGCTTGGGGCTTTCGAATAAGAACGGATCTTACCTACGAACATGAACCACAACGTTGATACAGGTGTTATCAAGTGCAAAGTGTAAATTAGATCTATACTATGGTAGGAGAGACAGACACCCGCAAAGCCACTTGTGCAAAGCAAGTTACACGTCAAGCGTGGAGCAAGTCTCATGTGCAATGACATGTAAGGTTAGCCCGAGCCGCTTCATCCCACCATACCGCAAGATGCAAAGTACACAAAGCAAAAGACGGCACAAGCACCAACGCCCACAACACCATTGTGTTCTACTCGTGCAAAAGATCTACGCATAGATACGGCTCTGATACCACTGATGGGTTCGTAGCATGGAAAACAAAAATATTCTACCGCAAGAACGAACAAAACCCAGATCTAATCTAGATAAAAGCCAAGATCTAATCTATTAGACATGTGCAACGAGATAGATCTGTACTAACCTTTGTAGATCCGAAAGCGTTACGAGATTGGATCTCGTGGTTGATGTAGTCGAGCACTTGCCGATCTCAAGATCGAGTGGACGATCCTTCCCGTGCTGCGTTCCGGCAGCGCTTCCGCAGTCGGTCACACGTACGGAGTCGAAGCAGACCTTCCTCTCCTCGTTCCAGCGAGCAGCGGAGGTAGTAGATCTTCTCCACGGAATCCCAGCAGCACGACGGCGTGGTGGTGGTGGTGGAGTAGATAATTCTGCAGGGCTTCGCCTAAGCCTGAGCAGAAGAAAGGAGGAGGAGAGAGGCGGCTAGGATTGGAGTAGTGGAGGAGGGCTAGGGGGTGGCGCCTCCACCCCTCTATTTAAAGGCGGGAGGGCGCCATGGGAGGGTGAGTCCTAGTAGGACTCCCCTCCCTCCTTGGCCGGCGGATTGGGGAGGGGGGAGGAGTCCTCCTCCCCCACGACTCCTTGTCTTACCCCACAAGGACTCCTTGATCCTTTCTTGGTTTTCAAGCAAACTCCAAGAAATCTTCCAGAACCTTCCGAAACATTCCGAAACCTTCTAGAATCCTCATACAAATACTCCGGAACATTTCCTAACTCGGAAAATGATCCCCAATATATGAATCTTATTCTCCGGACAATTCCGGATCTCCTCGTGATGTCCCGGATCCAATCCGAGACTCCGAACAACATTCGGTCTCCAACGCACATTCCAAATCTACTTAAAACAACTTCGAACCTTAAGTGTGTCACCCTACGGTTCGTGAATATGCAGACATGACAGAGACACATCTCCTATCAATAACCATCAGCGGGACCTGGAGATCCATAATGGCTCCCACATACTCAGCGATGACTTCGTGATCGATAGAACCATTAACATACGAAACCAATTCCCTTTGTCACACGATACTATACTTATCCGAGGTTTGATCGTCGGTATCTCCATACCTAGTTCTACCTCGCTACTGATAAGTACTCTTTACTCGTTCCATGTTATGTCATCCCTTGTGACCTAGTCACATGCTTGCAAGCTAACTAGATGACATTCCACCGAGAGGGCCCAGAGCATATCTATCCATCATATGGATGGACAAATCCCAATCTTGGTCCATGCGCTTCAACACATACTTTCAGAATACCCAATGACACCTTTATGACCACCCAGTTACGAAGCAGTGTTTGATGTCATCAAAGTACCCATCCGGTGATGGTGATTAACATAACCTCATGGTCGAAGGATTAGGTTACTATGTATTTTAAAGCTTATAGCAAATGAACTTAATGACTTGATCTTATGCTATGCTTACTACGGGTGTGTGTCCATCACATCATTCTCCTAATGATATGATCTTGTTATTAACGGCATCCAATGTCCTTGATCAGGAAACCATGATCATCCATTAATCAACAAGCTAGTTTAACAAGAGGCTTACTAGGGACTCTTTTATGTTTACAAAACACACAAGTATTAATGTTTCCAGTTAATACAATTATAGCATGGGATGTAAACATTTATCATAAACATAAAGATATAATAATAACCACTTTATTATTGCCTCTTGGGCATAGCTCCAACATAAGGATCTCATGATCTAGTCTTAATACAACAAACAGCGGAATAAAAGACAAGCGTAGTGGTGGGGTCCATCTTCAAGGGCACAGGCAATGCTGACAAAGGCAGATAGTCCTAGTTATCATAGCCGTCCTGTTGGCCATCATCTTGGTAGTCTCCTTCATAGTCTGGCCTTGAGAATAGCCAGGGACAAAAGCCATGAGTATCTTTAAGTACTCGCAAACTACCACTAACAAGTAATATGGTTCTAAGTTAAAGTGCTAACTCTTAGTTCAACTATCAAGTTAAGTTTGAAACCTAAGCTGAGTTCTGAAGCAAAGAAAGATAAAATAAAGTTATAGAATCACTTAAGTTGGGAAGCTAGTGTCATAATCACAACCCTGTTGTGGTCAAGTCAAGACTCATCATTCCTTTCATAAGTTATTTTGAAAACATATGACAATCAAAGTGGGTTGAAGTTCAACGCTAGCTAAGAATCCTTTGCTAACTAATTTAGTTCTGAACTGCTCCAACTCTTCATACAAACTTGGCTGCTTCTCCTTGATCATAGTGTTTAGCCTACACGGCAATCTGCTAAGAGCATCCGCTACCACATTGGCTTTACCGGGGTGATAGTGAATGTCAAGGTCATAATCCTTGATTAACTCTATCCATCTCCTTTGCCTCATATTCAGCTCCTTCTGGGTGAAAATATACTTTAAGCTCTTGTGATCTGAGTAAATCTCACAGCGATTACCCATCAGATAATGACGCCATGTCTTCAATGCGAACACTACGGTTGCTAACTCAAGATCATGGGTCGGATACTCCTGCTCATGCTGCTTCAGTTCTCAAGACAGATAAGCGATGACTTTGCCTTCTTGCATCAATACACATCTGACACCAATCTTGGATGCGTCACAATATACATCAAATGGCTTCTTGATGTCTGGCATGATCAATATTAGGGCTGATATCAATCTCTTCTTCGGTTCTTGAAAACTGGCTTCACATTTGTCTGTCCATTCAAACTTCTTGTCCTTCTTTAACAATTGGGTCACGGGTCTGGCGATGCTCGAGAATCCTTCTACGAACTTGCGGTAATATCCCGCTAATCCGAGAAATGCACGGGCTTGGATTTGAGTGGTTGGGGCTTCCCATTCTTTGACATCTTTGATTTTGGTGGAATCAACAGAGACTCCTCCGGCAGACACAATATGTCCTAGGAATCCTACTTCTTTCAGCCAAAACTCACACTTACTGAACTTGGCATATAACCTATGCTCTCTCAGGGTTTCTAAGATGATTCTCAGATGTTGCTCATGCTCTTATTCTGACTTGGAGTAGATAAGGATATCGTTGATAAACACAACTACAAACTTATCTAGGAAATTCATAAAGATCTTATTCATGAGATTCATGAAATAAGCAGGGGCATTGGTTAATCCAAAAGACATAACCGTATACTCATATAAACCATAGTGAGTAGTGAAGGCGGTCTTCGGAATATCCGTTGCACGAATCTTAAGTTGGTGATAACCATTCCTAAGATCAATCTTTGAGAATACCTGGGCTCCAGTCAACTGATCAAATAGATCCTCTATCTTTGGCAAGGGGTACTTGTTCTTGATGGTGACGTCATTCAACTTTCTGTAATCTGTGCACAAACGGTTGCCTCCATATTTCTTGTCGACGAATAACACTGGTGATCTCCATGGCGATGCGCTTGGTTGAATCAAGCATTTTGCTAACATGGCATCCAACTACTTCTTCAGTTCCACTAACTCTGAGGGGTTCATGCTATAGGGTCTCTGGGCTATGGGTCCGATTCCGGGGTTTAGTTCGATAATGAACTCAATATCCCTATCTAGGGGCATACCTGGCAATTCATCTGGGAATACGTCGGGGTATTGACAGACTACTCTTACTTGGTCTATGGTGGGCACGGCAAGACTCTTGTTGCACTTGAATTGACGAGGTAAGGTTTCAGATATATGTTGTACTGTGACTTCAGAGCTACTGGTCATGGTGATGGCTTACTTAGCACGGTCTATCAGTCCTTTATGCCTTGACATCCAGTCCATAGCTAGTACTACTTCCAATCCTTTGGTTCCAAGTACAATTAGGTTGGCATAAAAATCTATCTCATGTATTCTGATAGGCACAGCTTTGCAAACTTTTCTAGCTTTGGTTGTTGAACCGGGGATTTGAACTATCATAACATGATTCAAGTTGGTTGGGTGAATCTTACTAGTGCATGCAAATTCTTCGGTGAAAAATGAATGCGATGCTCTCGAATCAAACAATACTCTGGATAAAACTGAGTTGACAGAAAACATACCCAGCACTACATATGGCGCTTCTTTTGCTTCTTCTGCGTTCATGTGGAAGAGACGGCCGTTGCGGTTGTGAGGGTTCCCTGGAGCAAATCTTCTCCCTGGTTGAACACGACGCTGCTGTTGAGCTGGGGCATTCACATTGGCAGTGGCGGCAGTCTTCTTGGGACACCCATTGGAATAGTGACCCTTCACTCCACACTCGAAACAAGTTTTCTGGGACTTGTCCTTTGCTGCGACAGGCACAGCATTGCTGCCAGTTTTGGGTGTAGTGTTGTTGTTGTTGTTGTTGCTGCTCTTGGGAGGTGCACGGTTGAAGTTGTTGGCGTTGCCGGAGTTGTGGTTGTTTCCTCCGGACTTCACATTGCCAGCGCTACAGTTTGGGTAGGTTGGGCGAGACATTGGGGGTCGATTGTTCCTTGGTGCATATCCTGGTGAAGGGTTGGGACGATACTTCTGGTGACTGCTGGATCCCGATTGCTGCATCATACGACGCTTGCGGTTGTCGTTTGCTTGGTTAATCTTCCGTTCCATCTGAATGGCAGAGTCGACTAGCTCTTCGAGATCCTCGAAGCGGATGTTGATGAGGACAGTCTGCATCTCTTCATGCAGTCCGTTCAAGAATCTGTCCTTCTTCTTGGCCTCCGTGTTGATCTCATCAGGTGCATATCTGGCAAGTGATAGGAATCTATCACGGTACTCTACCACAGTCATTCTGCCTTGCTTCAAGTCGCGGAACTCATCCCTCATTCTGGTGAGTAGACCATGTGGCACGTGGGTGTGGCTGAATTTGATTTTGAAGGCTTCCCATGTCATCACTTGACCATGGTTCATATTACGGATACTAGTCCACCAAGCTCTTGCATCTCCCGCCAGATAGTGGGTGGCGAAGAGAACTTTCTCGTTGTCATCAACTCCTGCAACTTCTAAGTTGTTTTCCATTGTCTGCAACCAGTCATCAGCATCTAATGGATTTTCAGCTTGGTTAAATATTGGGGGATTGGTATTCTGAAAGTTTTTGAGTTTGGATCCATGGTGATCCTGATTTCCATGCCCATGGTTGTTTTGGGCCATCTGAGCTATCTGCTGCAATGTTGCTAAGTTGGCTTGGTGCTCTGCCCTGCTTGCTTCATGGTCTGCAACTAACATCTGCATAATCTGCAGCATTGGGTCTTGTGACGAGCTGCTCCCTCCTTGGTTTCCACGAGTCATCTAAAGATTGAGGTAGATCAAGGGGTAAGAGGGAAAGTTCTAAAGTTCATGGTTTTGGTTTCAAAGCTAAAACTTTGAGTTTGACTCGGGTTTTGCAACTAACTTCATTTCATTCATGCAAGCAAGCACACGATACAAACACACACCACAACAACAAAGGAAAAATAGATGGTTTGAAGAACCATTCTGCAAGCTACGATACAGTGGGACCGATACATCTCATGCTACGACAGTGCTCTAGTGCATCTACTCATCGTCGATGAAGTCGGAATCCTCATCGTCAGTGTAGAAGTCCACAGCATCCTCCTCTAGAAAGTCATCATCGTTGCTGAGGTAAGAATCCATGTCTCCCTGGATGTCTTCACCCTCCTCTTCTTCCTCCTTTGCTGCAAGTTTAGCTTCCTGCTCCTTGACGGTCTTCTCGAGGTCGGCCACCTTCTTGCGAAGATGGGCGATGCGATCCTTCTTCTCGCGCTGGAGGCGAAGAGACTGGCGATCCTTGACGAGCAGCGAGAAAGCCTGGGCCTTCTTGGCGGCAATTGCATGGTTGTGGTTGGCGAACTCCCTAGCATTGTCCAACTCCTTCTGACGGTCGTACAACAGGAAGTCAAGGTTCTCCACTTGACGCTTCAGCTCCGGGTGACATGGCATCTCCTTGGCATCCCCATGAAGTCACGTCTTGCATAGTGAGCTAAACAGGTTCCTTGGATTTGGTTGACGCTGAGGGCACATAGACGTGCGAGAGCTTCATGCATCGCCCTGGCTAATCCATCTAGCCAGTTGTTCTCTCTCACGGAGAACTGAATTCTCCCAGATGTTGGTGCTTCGATGCTTCCTCTAAGATCAGCGGTGACTAGCCACTGTAAATCTCCTCTTGGGGGTCCTGGAATTTGAGCTCCAAGAAACTCCGGATGTGGGCGTCCTAGTAACTCCGACAGTGAATCCAGATCCCTCTCAAAGATCAGTTGGCCTCCGTTTCCCAACTGGTAGAACTTGTTGAACTGAGTCTCCATCTACAAGAATTAAGGATGAGGAAATTAGTGAAGTGATCAAGTGTGTCAAATTTTAAGTAGTAGTGTAAGAATTTTGAGGGACATGAATTTTTGAGAAAGAATGAATTCCCAAGGATAAGAGTGGGAATATGTTTTCATTAATACTCACTTCATTTGTTTTTGAAACTAAGTTTTTGTTTGGATGTCCATTCTAACTAGGGTCTCCTATGGTCAAGATGGCTCTGATACCAACTTGTCAACACCCGGATTTTTAATCCCAGATGCCTGTTATGCCATACCTCGCAATCCCAGGATTACCATTTTTGCGAGACATAACAGATTGGATATCACAGTACATCATCCATGAAAAACCATACATAAGGTCTTACACAAATAAGGATCTCATGATCCAGTCTTAATACAACAAACAGCGGAATAAAAGATAAGCATAGCGGTGGGGTCCATCTTCAGGGTCACAGGCAATGCTGACGAAGGCAGATAGTCCTAGTTATCATAGCCGTCCTGTTGGCCATCATCTTGGTAGTCTCCTTTATAGTCTGGCCATGAGAATAGCCAGGGACAAAAGCCATGAGTACTCTTTAAGTACTCGCAAACTACCACTAACAAGTAATATGGTTCTAAGTTAAAGTGCTAACTCTAAGTTTAACTATCAAGTTAAGTTTGAAACCTAAGCTGAGTTCTGAAGCAAAGAAAGATAAAATAAAGTTCTAGAATCACTTAAGTTGGGAAGCTAGTGTCATAATCACAACCAGATTCATCATTCCTTTCATAAGTTATTTTGAAAACATCTGACAACGAAACAGTATGGCCATTCCAACTGTCCATAACCATGGACGTGGCTATTCGAATAGTTTGACACTCTGCAGAGGTGGTACACTTTCACCACAAGATTCGATACATCTGTCAGGGATAAACCTGAATCATCATACTTAGTATGCAGATAATCAAACATAACCTTTCCTTTATACACCCTAGTATAAGCACCTCTCCTATGAGCATGGCCTCCCAACCATGACCATCTGTCATCTTGGACACTGCATAGGTGGACAACATTGAGAGGTAGCCTCAGCTCAAACCTCTCCCGCGAGGGAACTAATACTAATGCATATAAACTTCCGGCTAAGCCTTACCCAATTCAGGTATTGTGGTTGTTCGGTAAATTTGGAATGGTATCGCATCCGAATCCAACCATCAGTTTTATAAAAGGGTTAAGGCTCATGCCTCAACATTTTCACCATCATAAACCATTTGTGTTTCTCAACACATGTCAAAACATCTCAATAGAATGACTCATCATTCCAAGGTTTTAATAATTCATTTTCACCAAGTATTCCCATCTAAGTGACTCAAGTTTTTCTCTACTCTAAACTACTAAGTTAAGAGTGTTCACTAAGGTGGAAAGATGGGATCAATCTCATGCCATAGAATGACATCTAAAGTTATCTAACTAAGTCAAGTTTTATACTCTTTATGCTACCTTCAAAACGAGTAAAGGACTTTTTGTAAAGTAAAGGAAGTAAAGGTTGGAAAATAATACTTGGGGCAAGTAATAGTCAAAGTGGTATAACTCAAGCATGCCTAAAGCATCTTTTCTCAAGTCATCTAGCTTAAGTCTAGCTTGTTAAGCATTATACTTGCAAGTGTTAGCTTTCATTGTGAATGGTGGCTTGCTCCGTATAATACTTGCAAGTGTTAGCTTGCCTTGGGTAGTGCAGTGGTTGAAGTTTTCTTCCTCCTCTTGATAGAACTCCTCCTCCTCGAAAGCTTGGTCGGTACTATCGTCTATAAATACATACGGAGTACACAATCACCAAACAATACTTAACTAGTCTAATTATCACTCTAATGCACACATTTGATGATCTATTATCATCACAAGCATCACAAGTTTTATTAACTAGTTTCATTCCTTTTATTTTAGAAAAGTAATTTCTACTCATTAAAAAATTAACTAAGATTTAATATTAACCACTTAAAATATGGGATAATGTGGACACATGTCATCACCACATATTCTAACATGTGGGAATGTGATTTAAGGGTTGGATCACAATTACTTTGGTTTAAGTTCATTATTTAATGATTTAAAGTGACTAGAAATGCCTACATAGCATTATTTTGGTACTAGTCCAATGTTGCTGCATGTAAACCCTAATATTATTACATATTCCGATAGGTATGGTGAAATGTGATTTTTGAGAGTTGGAATGAACTCAAAAGCTATCATGGTTGATTTTATAAAAATGTTGCAAGGTGCAAATGCTTCTGTTTTGTTATTTTTACTAGGAGAGATCTCTAACTCTAATTGAATTAAATCCACTGGGCTTTGGTATGGGGCGATGTGGGCCGTTCAATTATAAATAGGATCAACGGCTGGGGCTCGTCGTCGACGACGAACAGGTCGCCGACGAGGTTTAACCCTAGCGGCTCGGCGGGGGTGCTCAGGGGGCGTACCAGGGCTCTAGCGACCACGGCGAGGCGGGCAAACGGACTGGTAGACGATGGCGAACTATAGTGGGGCCCTTCTCCTCTAGAGGCGGCCAGCTCCGGTGAAATTCCGGGGACTACAAGCTCGAGCGGCTCCGGGGAGATGTGGGGACTGATCAGTGGGAAGAGGGGAGGTGAGTGGTGTGCAGAAAATGGCTTAGGGTGGCCTCTATTTATAGCTCGAGGACGCGACCGAGAGTGATGGGCGGGCGGCTCCAGCAAGGGCTGCACAACGTGCTAGCGATGTGGCTCGAGGTAGGGGATGGTGGCTGGTCTCCTGGCGGTGCGCTACGGCTTAAATGCGGGCTTAGGGACGGTGGCAAATGGTCGGGCGGTGCTCACGCTCTGAGTGGCAGAGGCGGCGGTCTTCACGACGAGCGCTGGCTGTGGTGCAATGGGCGGCAAACGGGCATGTCTGCGGTGTTCCTGGGGTCGTGGCGATGCGGTGGGCGTGGGCTGCGGTCGATGGGCGGCGTGTACACGCGTGTCGGGCGCGGCGCTCTGGCGCGTGCTCGGCATGGCGCAGACACTCAGTGCGTGGCGCTCAGCTGGTGGTCCAAGGCTTGGCCTGGCTCGAGGAGGGGACAGAGAGTGGCGGTGAGATCTAGGCTAGCTTGTAGACATGGTGAGAGAGAGAGGGGCGGTCTGCTCTGGCGGTTGCAAGTTAGGCCGGCGAGCATGGCCTCGGGTTGGCATGGCATTGCTGCTAGGGACAAAGGGGTGAGGTGTTTTGGGCCTGGTTGGATCAAGTGGAGACAGAGGGAGTAAATGGGGATCAATTGGGGGCAAAACCCTGTACAAAACAGTGAGCTAGGATTAGAGTTAGATTCCTGCCTGCCAAGTGTTTGTGGAAATGGCCGCAAGAAAATTACTTTTGAATTTTGAAATGATTTTTGGTGGCTGTGCTAGTACTAAGCTTGAGACTCTGTGGTTGCTTGGGTTTTGAAATTTGAGCTTATTTGAGTGGTTTTTGAAATAGTGGGATCTTCCCATATGAAATAGATTCAATTTTCAAATGCCAATTAAATTTAGTGTTTGAAAGTTTTTGGCAGATCACAAAGTGGGCCTTGGTACATCATTACATGTACTAGCAAGGGGTGCAAAGATCCATAATTGTTTCTGTTAGGTTTTGAGTACTAGGAATTGCCAAAGTAGGCATGTTGATTAAAATGGCACAAATGACCATTCTCTTCTTTTATTCATTTTGATTTGTTTTTCTTTGGGATTTTTTTGGGAATGATTTAGATGATGTTTATTTCACCTAGGAATCATTTTACAAGCAATGGATCACTTAATCATGGCAATTCAAATCAACTCCTATTTTACATGCACACACATATGAATGCTTTAATAATTTTAATTGGAAAAGTTTTTGTTAACCCTAATTTTGATGATTTAGATCTTAATAACCTTGGATTAAAGTTTTGGGATGTTACAAACCTTCCCCCCTTAAACAAAATCTTGTCCCGAGGTTTACAAAGAAAACTAGGAACTAAAGAGATCTGAGAACTCTGTCCTAATGTAATCTTCTCGCTCCCAAGTGACTTCCTCTTCGGTATGGTTGCTCCATTGAATCTTGAGAAACTTGATACTCCTAGTCCTGGTGGCCCTGTAAGGTTCTTCTAGGATACGGATGGGCACTTCACGATATGTTAGGTCATTGTTGATCTCGACGGCTCGATGATCGATGTGCTTCAAAACTTCAGTCTTCTCCGGCACTTCTATGCATTTGCGAAGGAACGAGATATGGAATACATTGTGGATGGCTGACATCTCTTCTGGCAGTTCCAGTTGATACGATACTTCTCCTCGGTGATTTAGAATCTTGAAGGGCCCGATATATTTGGGGGCTAACTTTCCTTTTAGACTAAAGCGTTGCGTTCCCTTCAATGGTGAAACCTTGAGATATACAAAATCTCCGACATTGAAAGTCAGGTCTCTCCTTCTCTTGTCAGCATAACTCTTTTGTCTGGATTGGGCGGTCTTGAGGTGCTCATGGACTTTGTGAACCTTCTCTTCGGCTTCTCGGAGAATGTCGGGTCCAAAGATCTGACTCTCTCCTACTTGCGACCAATTCAAAGGGGTGCGACACTTTCTTCCGTATAGGAATTCAAATGGTGCCATTTGCAAACTAGCTTGATAACTGTTGTTATATGAGAATTCTGCGAAAGGCAGGCAGTCTTCCCATTTTGATCCGTACTCTAACACACAAGCTCTTAACATATCTTCTAGGATCTGGTTGACTCTCTTAGTCTGTCCATCCGTTTGCGGGTGATAAGCGGTGCTGAAGTTCAATTTGGTTCCCAATCCTTCTTGAACTTTCTGCCAAAATCTCAAGGTAAACTAGGTTCCTCGATCTGATACTATGGTCTTGGGGGTTCCATGCAGACTAACAATCCTAGAAATATACAGTTCTGCTAGCTTCGAACTCTGGTAGGTAGTCTTGACAGGGATAAAGTGAGCTACTTTGGACAGTCTATCAACTATGACCCAGATTGAGTCATTTCCCCTACTGGAAGTAGGCAAACCGGTGATAAAGTCCATTCCGACGGAATCCCATTTCCATTCCGGAATCTACAAAGGTTGCAATAGTCCTGCGGGTCTCTGATGCTCTACTTTGACTCTTTGACAGATGTCACACTTGGCGATGTAGCTTCCGATTTCTCTCTTCATCTTGTGCCACCAAAACTGCTCTTTCAAATCTTGATACATCTTCGTTCCTCCGGGGTGGATAGAATAAAGAGTATCATGAGCTTCCTACATGATATCCTACTTCAGCTCCGAATCTACTGGCACACAGATACGTCCCTTGTACCACAGTTCTCTGTCTTCGTCTACAGTAAATCCAGGTACCTTTCCTATACCAATACGATGTTTAATTCCGTCGATACTTTCATTTCCCTTCTGGGCTTCCTAGATTTGGCTAATCAAAGTGGGTTGAAGTTCAACGCTAGCTAAGAATCCTTTGCTAACTAATTTAGTTCTGAACTGCTCCAACTCTTCATACAAACTTGGCTGCTTCTCCTTGATCATAGTGTTGAGCCTACACGGCAATCTGCTAAGAGCATCCGCTACCACATTGGCTTTACCGGGGTGATAGTGAATGTCAAGGTCATAATCCTTGATTAACTCTATCCATCTCCTTTGCCTCATATTCAGCTCCTTCTGGGTGAAAATATACTTTAAGCTCTTGTGATCTGAGTAAATCTCACAGCGATTACCCATCAGATAATGACGCCATGTCTTCAATGCGAACACTACGGTTGCTAACTCAAGATCATGGGTCGGATACTCCTGCTCATGCTGCTTCAGTTCTCAAGACAGATAAGCGATGACTTTGCCTTCTTGCATCAATACACATCTGACACCAATCTTGGATGCGTCACAATATACATCAAATGGCTTCTTGATGTCTGGCATGATCAATATTAGGGCTGATATCAATCTCTTCTTCGGTTCTTGAAAACTGGCTTCACATTTGTCTGTCCATTCAAACTTCTTGTCCTTCTTGAACAATTGGGTCATGGGTCTGGCGATGCTCGAGAATCCTTCTACGAACTTGCGGTAATATCCCGCTAATCCGAGAAATGCACGGGCTTGGATTTGAGTGGTTGGGGCTTCCCATTCTTTGACATCTTTGATTTTGGTGGAATCAACAGAGACTCCTCCGGCAGACACAATATGTCCTAGGAATCCTACTTCTTTCAGCCAAAACTCACACTTACTGAACTTGGCATATAACCTATGCTCTCTCAGGGTTTCTAAGATGATTCTCAGATGTTGCTCATGCTCTTCTTCTGACTTGGAGTAGATAAGGATATCGTTGATAAACACAACTACAAACTTATCTAGGAAATTCATAAAGATCTTATTCATGAGATTCATGAAATAAGCAGGGGCATTGGTTAATCCAAAAGACATAATCGTATACTCATATAAACCATAGTGAGTAGTGAAGGCGGTCTTCGGAATATCCGTTGCACGAATCTTAAGTTGGTGATAACCATTCCTAAGATCAATCTTTGAGAATACCTGGGCTCCAGTCAACTGATCAAATAGATCCTCTATCTTTGGCAAGGGGTACTTGTTCTTGATGGTGACGTCATTCAACTTTCTGTAATCTGTGCACAAACGGTTGCCTCCATATTTCTTGTCGACGAATAACACTGGTGATCTCCATGGCGATGCGCTTGGTTGAATCAAGCATTTTGCTAACATGGCATCCAACTACTTCTTCAGTTCCACTAACTCTGAGGGGTTCATGCTATAGGGTCTCTGGGCTATGGGTCCGATTCCGGGGTTTAGTTCGATAATGAACTCAATATCCCTATCTAGGGGCATACCTGGCAATTCATCTGGGAATACGTCGGGGTATTGACAGACTACTCTTACTTGGTCTATGGTGGGCACGGCAAGACTCTTGTTGCACTTGAATTGACGAGGTAAGGTTTCAGATATATGTTGTACTGTGACTTCAGAGCTACTGGTCATGGTGATGGCTTACTTAGCACGGTCTATCAGTCCTTTATGCCTTGACATCCAGTCCATAGCTAGTACTACTTCCAATCCTTTGGTTCCAAGTACAATTAGGTTGGCATAAAAATCTATCTCATGTATTCTGATAGGCACAGCTTTGCAAACTTTTCTAGCTTTGGTTGTTGAACCGGGGATTTGAACTATCATAACATGATTCAAGTTGGTTGGGTGAATCTTACTAGTGCATGCAAATTCTTCGGTGAAAAATGAATGCGATGCTCTCGAATCAAACAATACTCTGGATAAAACTGAGTTGACAGAAAACATACCCAGCACTACATATGGCGCTTCTTTTGCTTCTTCTGCGTTCATGTGGAAGAGATGGCCGTTGCGGTTGTGAGGGTTCCCTGGAGCAAATCTTCTCCCTGGTTGAACACGACGCTGCTGTTGAGCTGGGGCATTCACATTGGCAGTGGCGGCAGTCTTCTTGGGACACCCATTGGAATAGTGACCCTTCACTCCACACTCGAAACAAGTTTTCTGGGACTTGTCCTTTGCTGCGACAGGCACAGCATTGCTGCCAGTTTTGGGTGTAGTGTTGTTGTTGTTGTTGCTGCTGCTCTTGGGAGGTGCACGGTTGAAGTTGTTGGCGTTGCCGGAGTTGTGGTTGTTTCCTCCGGACTTCACATTGCCAGCGCTACAGTTTGGGTAGGTTGGGCGAGACATTGGGGGTCGATTGTTCCTTGGTGCATATCCTGGTGAAGGGTTGGGACGATACTTCTGGTGACTGCTGGATCCCGATTGCTGCATCATACGACGCTTGCGGTTGTCGTTTGCTTGGTTAATCTTCCGTTCCATCTGAATGGCAGAGTCGACTAGCTCTTCGAGATCCTCGAAGCGGATGTTGATGAGGACAGTCTGCATCTCTTCATGCAGTCCGTTCAAGAATCTGTCCTTCTTCTTGGCCTCCGTGTTGATCTCATCAGGTGCATATCTGGCAAGTGATAGGAATCTATCACGGTACTCTACCACAGTCATTCTGCCTTGCTTCAAGTCGCGGAACTCATCCCTCATTCTGGTGAGTAGACCATGTGGCACGTGGGTGCGGCTGAATTTGATTTTGAAGGCTTCCCATGTCATCACTTGACCATGGTTCATATTACGGATACTAGTCCACCAAGCTCTTGCATCTCCCGCCAGATAGTGGGTGGCGAAGAGAACTTTCTCGTTGTCATCAACTCCTGCAACTTCTAAGTTGTTTTCCATTGTCTGCAACCAGTCATCAGCATCTAATGGATTTTCAGCTTGGTTAAATATTGGGGGATTGGTATTCTGAAAGTTTTTGAGTTTAGATCCATGGTGATCCTGATTTCCATGCCCATGGTTGTTTTGGGCCATCTGAGCTATCTGCTGCAATGTTGCTAAGTTGGCTTGGTGCTCTGCCCTGCTTGCTTCATGGTCTGCAACTAACATCTGCATAATCTGCAGCATTGGGTCTTGTGACGAGCTGCTCCCTCCTTGGTTTCCACGAGTCATCTAAAGATTGAGGTAGATCAAGGGGTAAGAGGGAAAGTTCTAAAGTTCATGGTTTTGGTTTCAAAGCTAAAACTTTGAGTTTGACTCGGGTTTTGCAACTAACTTCATTTCATTCATGCAAGCAAGCACACGATACAAACACACACCACAACAACAAAGGAAAAATAGATGGTTTGAAGAACCATTCTGCAAGCTACGATACAGTGGGACCGATACATCTCATGCTACGACAGTGCTCTAGTGCATCTACTCATCGTCGATGAAGTCGGAATCCTCATCGTCAGTGTAGAAGTCCACAGCATCCTCCTCTAGAAAGTCATCATCGTTGCTGAGGTAAGAATCCATGTCTCCCTGGATGTCTTCACCCTCCTCTTCTTCCTCCTTTGCTGCAAGTTTAGCTTCCTGCTCCTTGACGGTCTTCTCGAGGTCGGCCACCTTCTTGCGAAGATGGGCGATGCGATCCTTCTTCTCGCGCTGGAGGCGAAGAGACTGGCGATCCTTGACGAGCAGCGAGAAAGCCTGGGCCTTCTTGGCGGCAATTGCATGGTTGTGGTTGGCGAACTCCCTAGCATTGTCCAACTCCTTCTGACGGTCGTACAACAGGAAGTCAAGGTTCTCCACTTGACGCTTCAGCTCTGGGTGACATGGCATCTCCTTGGCATCCCCATGAAGTCACGTCTTGCATAGTGAGCTAAACAGGTTCCTTGGATTTGGTTGACGCTGAGGGCACATAGACGTGCGAGAGCTTCATGCATCGCCCTGGCTAATCCATCTAGCCAGTTGTTCTCTCTCACGGAGAACTGAATTCTCCCAGATGTTGGTGCTTCGATGCTTCCTCTAAGATCAGCGGTGACTAGCCACTGTAAATCTCCTCTTGGGGGTCCTGGAATTTGAGCTCCAAGAAACTCCGGATGTGGGCGTCCTAGTAACTCCGACAGTGAATCCAGATCCCTCTCAAAGATCAGTTGGCCTCCGTTTCCCAACTGGTAGAACTTGTTGAACTGAGTCTCCATCTACAAGAATTAAGGATGAGGAAATTAGTGAAGTGATCAAGTGTGTCAAATTTTAAGTAGTAGTGTAAGAATTTTGAGGGACATGAATTTTTGAGAAAGAATGAATTCCCAAGGATAAGAGTGGGAATATGTTTTCATTAATACTCACTTCATTTGTTTTTGAAACTAAGTTTTTGTTTGGATGTCCATTCTAACTAGGGTCTCCTATGGTCAAGATGGCTCTGATACCAACTTGTCAACACCCGGATTTTTAATCCCAGATGCCTGTTATGCCATACCTCGCAATCCCAGGATTACCATTTTTGCGAGACATAACAGATTGGATATCACAGTACATCATCCATGAAAAACCATACATAAGGTCTTACACAAATAAGGATCTCATGATCCAGTCTTAATACAACAAACAGCGGAATAAAAGATAAGCATAGCGGTGGGGTCCATCTTCAGGGTCACAGGCAATGCTGACGAAGGCAGATAGTCCTAGTTATCATAGCCGTCCTGTTGGCCATCATCTTGGTAGTCTCCTTTATAGTCTGGCCATGAGAATAGCCAGGGACAAAAGCCATGAGTACTCTTTAAGTACTCGCAAACTACCACTAACAAGTAATATGGTTCTAAGTTAAAGTGCTAACTCTAAGTTTAACTATCAAGTTAAGTTTGAAACCTAAGCTGAGTTCTGAAGCAAAGAAAGATAAAATAAAGTTCTAGAATCACTTAATTTGGGAAGCTAGTGTCATAATCACAACCAGATTCATCATTCCTTTCATAAGTTATTTTGAAAACATCTGACAACGAAACAGTATGGCCATTCCAACTGTCCATAACCATGGACGTGGCTATTCGAATAGTTTGACACTCTGCAGAGGTGGTACACTTTCATCACAAGATTCGATACATCTGTCAGGGATAACCCTGAATCATCATACTTAGTATGCAGGTAATCAAACATAACCTTTCCTTTATACACCCTAGTATAAGCACCTCTCCTATGAGCATGGCCTCCCAACCATGACCATCTGTCATCTTGGACACTGCATAGGTGGACAACATTGAGAGGTAGCCTCAGCTCAAACCTCTCCCGCGAGGGAACTAATACTAATGCATATAAACTTCCGGCTAAGCCTTACCCAATTCAGGTATTGTGGTTGTACGGTAAATTTGGAATGGTATCGCATCCGAATCCAACCATCAGTTTTATAAAAGGGTTAAGGCTCATGCCTCAACATTTTCACCATCATAAACCATTTGTGTTTCTCAACACATGCCAAAACATCTCAATAGAATGACTCATCATTCCAAGGTTTTCATAATTCATTTTCACCAAGTATTCCCATCTAAGTGACTCAAGTTTTTCTCTACTCTAAACTACTAAGTTAAGAGTGTTCACTAAGGTGGAAAGATGGGATCAATCTCATGCCATAGAATGACATCTAAAGTTATCTAACTAAGTCAAGTTTTATACTCTTTATGCTACCTTCAAAACAAGTAAAGGACTTTGTGTAAAGTAAAGGAAGTAAAGCTTGGAAAATAATACTTGGGGTAAGTAATAGTCAAAGTGGTATAACTCAAGCATGCCTAAAGCATCTTTGCTCAAGTCATCTAGCTTATGTCTAGCTTGTTAAGCATTATACTTGCAAGTGTTAGCTTGCATTGTTAATGGTGGCTTGCTCAGTATAATACTTGCAAGTGTTAGCTTGCCTTGGGTAGTGCAGTGGTTGAAGTTTTCTTCCTCCTCTTGATATAACTCCTTCTCCTCGAAAGCTTGGTCGGTACTATCGTCTATAAATACATACGGAGTACACAATCACCAAACAATACTTAACTAGTCTAATTAGCACTCTAATGCACACATTTGATGATCTATTATCATCACAAGCATCACAAGTTTTATTAACTAGTTTCATTCCTTTTATTTTAGAAAAGTAATTTCTACTCATTGAAAAATTACTAAGATTTAATATTCACCACTTAAAATATGGGATAATGTGTACACATGTCATCACCACATATTCTAACATGTGGGAATGTGATTTAAGGGTTGGATCACAATTACTTTGGTTTAAGTTCATTATTTAATGATTTAAAGTGACTAGAAATGCCTACATAGCATTATTTTGGTACTAGTCCAAAGTTGCTGCATGTAAACCGTAATATTATTACATATTCAGATAGGTATGGTGAAATGTGATTTTTGAGAGTTGGAATGAACTCAAAAGCTATCATGCTTGATTTTATAAAAATGTTGCAAGGTGCAAATGCTTCTGTTTTGTTATTTTTACTAGGAGAGATCTCTAACTCTAATTGAATTAAATCCAACGGGCTTGGGTAGATCTTTTCAGTAGCTTTCTAACAAAATTGGAATCACTCCATTTGGATTTGTGAATCTCTCTGAATTGAATTTCAAACTAAGGGATAGAACTAGGTTTAAACTAACATGGAAAAATCCTAATTCAAACTAAATGGGTCGCGCGGGAAAGCTAACGGGCTGACCTAGTGACACTACGCGGCGCGGGGCACAGCTAACAGGGGGGTCCACTGGTTAGAGGCTCAGTACACGCGAAGCGGTACGGGGCGATGTGGGCCGTGGGATTAGAAATAGGATCAACGGCTGGGGCTTGTCGTCGACGACGAACAGGTCGCCGACGAGGTTTAACCCTAGCGGCTCGGTGGGGGTGCTCAGGGGCGTACCAGGGCTCCGGCGACGATGGCGAGGCGGGCAAACGGACCGGTAGACGACAGCGAACTCAGGGGTGGTCGAGGCAGCTCTAGGGGTGGTCACAATCAGCGGGGCCCTTCTCCTCCAGAGGCGGCCAGCTCCGGTGAAATTCCGGCGACTACGAGCTCAAGCGGCTCTAGGGAGAAGTGGGGACTGATCAGTGGCAAGAGGGGAGGTGAGCGGTGTGCAGAAAATGGCTGGGGTGGCCTCTATTTATAGCTCGACGATGCGACCGAGAGTGATGGGCAGGCGGCTCCGGTGAGGGCTGCACGGCGTGCTAGCGGTGTGGCTCGAGGTAGGGGACGGTGGCTGGTCTCCTGGTGGTGCGCTACGGCTTAAATGCGGGCTTAGGAACGGTGGCAAATGGTCGCGCGGTGCTCAAGCTCTGAGCGGCAGAGGCAGTGGTCTTCATGGCGAGCGCTGGCTGTGGTGCAATGGGCGGCGAACGGGCATGTTTGCGGGGTTCCTGGGGTCGTGGCAATGCGATGGGCGCGGGCTGCGGTCGAGGGGCGGCGTGTACACGCGTGTCGGGCGCGGCGCTCTGGCGCGTGCTCGGCATGGCACAGACACTCAGTGCGCGGCGCTCAGCTAGTGGTCCATGGCTTGGCCTGGCTCGGGGAGGGGAGAGAGAGTGGCGGTGAGGTGTGGGCTAGCTTGTAGACATGGTGAGAGAGAGAGGGGCGGTCTGCTGCGGCGGTTGCAAGTTAGGCCAGCAAGCATGGCCTCGGGTTGGCATGGCATTGCTGCTAGGGACAAAGGGGTGAGGTGTTTTGGGCCTGGTTGGATCAAGTGGAGACAGAGGGAGTAAATGGGGATCAATTTGGGGCAAAACCCTGTACAAAACAGTGAGCTAGGATTAGAGTTAGATTCATGCTTGCCAGGTGTTTGTGGAAATGGCCGCAAGAAAATTACTTTTGAATTTTGAAAAGATTTTTGGTGGGTGTCCTAGTACTAAGCTTGAGACTCTTTGGTTGCTTGGGTTTTGAAATTTGATCTTATTTGAGTGGTTTTTGAAATAGTGGGATCTTCCCCTATGAAATAGATTCAATTTTCAAATGCCAATTAAATTTAGTGTTTGAAAGTTTTTGGCAGATCACAAAGTGGGCCTTGGTACATCATTACATGTACTATCAAGGGGTGCAAAGATCCATAATTTTTTCTGTTAGGTTTTGAGTACTAGGAATAGCGAAAGTAGGCATGTTGATTAAAATGGCACAAATGACCATTCTCTTCTTTTATTCATTTTGATTTGTTTTTCTTTGGGATTTGTTTGGGAATGATTTAGATGATGTTTATTTCACCTAGGAATCATTTTACAAGTAATGCATCACTTAATCATGGCAATTCAAATCAACTCCTATTTTACATGCACACACATATGAATGCTTTAATAATTTTAATTAGAAAAGTTTTTGTTAACCCTAATTTTGAGTATTTGGATCTTAATAACCTTGGATTAAAGTTTTGGGATGTTACATTAGTAAAAAGAACACACATGCAATAACACTGGTGGATCCATGTGTGGTCTCTAAAGAGAACACACATCCAATGACTCTAGCTGTTGTTAGTAAGAAGATCACACATTTCAATGACACTGGTGGATCCATATGTGGTATGTGAAAAGAACACACATGCAATGACTCCAGTTGTTGTTTGTAAAAAAGAACACACATGCAATGACACTGGTGGATCCATGTGTGGTCTCTGAAGAGAACACACATTTCAATAACACTGGTGGATCCATATGTGGTATGTGAAAATAATAGTCATGAAATGACTCTGGTTATTGTTAGTAAAAAGAACACACATGCAATGACACTGGTGGATACATGTGTGGTCTCTAAAGAGAACACGCATGCAATGACTCTGGTTGTTAGTAAAAAGAGCAAACATGCAATGACACTGGTGGATCCATAGGTGGATTGTGAAAAGAGCACACATGCAATGACATTGGTGGATCCATATGTGGTATGTGAAAAGAACACATATGCAATGACTCCAGTTGTTGTTAGTAAAAAGAACACACATGCAATGACATTGGTGGATCCATGTGTGGTCTCTGAAGAGAACACACATTTCAATGACACTGGTTGATCCATATGTGGTATGTGAAAATAATAGTCATGAAATGACTCCAGTTCTTGTTAGTAAAAAGAACACACATGCAATGACACTGGTGGATCCATGTGTGGTCTCTGAAGAGAACTCGCATGCAATGACTCTGGTTGTTGTTAGTAAAAAGAGCACACATGCAATGACACTAGTGGATCCATAGGTCGATTGTGAAAAGAACACACATGCAATGACACTTGTGGATCCATATGTGGGATGGGAAAAGAACACACATGCAGTGACTCCAGTTGTTGTTAGTAAAAAGAACACACATGCAATGACACTAGTGGATCCATGTGTGGTCTCTGAAGAGAATGCACATTTCAATGACACTGTTGGATCCATATGTGGTATGTGAAAAGAACACACATGAAATGACTCCAGTTGTTGTTAGTAAAAAGAACACACATGCAATGACACTGGTGGATCCATGTGTGGTCTCTGAAGAGAAAACACATCCAATGACTCTAGCTGTTGTTAGTAAGAAGATCACACATTTCAATGATACTAGTGGATCCATATGTGGTATGTGAAAAGAACACAAATGCAATGACTCCAGTTATTGTTAGTAAAAAGAACACACATGCAATGACACTAGTGGATCCATGTATGGTCTCTAAAGAGAACACACATTTCAATAACACTGGTGGATCCATATGTGGTATATGAAAATAATACTGATGAAATGACTCCAGTTGTTCTTAGTAAAAAGAACACACATGCAATGACACTGGTGGATCCATAGGTGGTATGTGAAAAGAACACACATGCAATGACTCTAGTTGATGTTAGGAAAAAGAACACACATGCAATGACACTGGTGGATCCATGTGTGATCTCTGAAGAGAACACACATTTCAATGACACTGGTGGATCCATATGTGGTATGTGAAAAGAACACACATGAAATGACTCTGGGTTTTGTTAGTTAAAAGAACACACATGCAATGACACTGGTTGTTGTTAGTAAAAAGAACACACATGCAATGACACTGGTGGATCCATAGGTGGATTGTAAAAAAACACATGCAATGACTCTCGTTGTTGTTAGTAAAAAGAACACACATGCAATGACACTGGTGGATCCATAGGTGGATTGTGAAAAGAACACACGTGCAATGACACTGGTGGATCCATGATGACCCACAAGTATAGGGGGTGTATCGCAGTATTTTCGATAAGTAAGAGTGTCGAAACCAACGAGGAGCAGAAGGTGCTGGCTAGTGGTATGGAATCAGGAATACTCTGCAAATACTTAGCAAACGTATTTTTAGGGGTTTTTGATATACCAAGTAAACGAAGTACGAGTAAATAAAAGACAGTAGGAATAAATGCAGCAGGTGGCCCAAACATTTATTCAGCAAAGGACAAGCCGGTTGTATTACTTAAGATGACCAAACGTTCTCGAGGACACATGGGAAGACTGTCAAGTGCTTTCACTTCATATAGTTGATTAACCTTCTTTAGCTTGCTAAGTGTTGTGCGGGTGAACCTATGCTAATGTACCGACCTTCCTAGGACTAATACATACTTGTGATTATACCCCTTGCAAACATCCGTAAGTACAAGAAAGTAATTAAGGTAGAAACCTAACCACAACTTTAAACTCTAAGACCCTTACGTCCCTTGTGCAATGGTTTCCTAACGAGGGTTCAGGTTTCTGTCACTCTAGCAACCCCTACGATTAGTAGCCAAATACACAATGCATTCCCCTAGGCCCATATAGGTGAAGTGTCATGTAGTCGATGTTCACATGACAACACTAGAATAAGTACACCACAATTTAAATATCAAACTATTGAATCTTTCTCAACACAACTCCACTACTAACAACATGACTTCTCCCATGTCCTCAAGAACAAAACGAACTACTCACAAGACATCATATGGATCATGATTAGAGATGTAATAATGATGTATAACAATCTGAACATAAACAATAATTCAATGGTTCACTCAATAGCATCAACTACAAAGAGTAATCAACACCGGGAAAGTTTCCCCTATGAACTATGCGAGATTCAACTCAATTGTTCCAGCAATATGGAGATGGTGATGAGGGTGCTGATGGTGATGATGGTGGTGATGATGATGATGATGATCCCAATGAAGTCTAGCTTGATGGTGGTGTTGATGGCGACGATCTCCCCTCTCCGGGAATTCCCTTGGCAGAAATCTGTCTGCAGGAGAGATCTTTCTCTCTCGGTGTTTTCCGCCCCACAGAGGCGGCGTAATCTTTCCATGGTCGCTCCCTGAGTCTTAGGGTTTCGGGAGGATAATATACGCCAGAGGGGAGTGCCAGGGGTGGACCAGGGCAGCCACACCACCTGGTGGCATGACCTATACTGGCCCGCGCCAGGGGGTGGTGTGGGCCCCCTGTGGCCCATCTCCAGCCCCCCTTCTGGCTTCCTTCTTCTTCTGGAAAAATAGGATTTCCATGTATTTTCCCGGATTTTTCGATCTTCACAAATTTTGCCTCCAAACAGCACATTTTCCATCAGAATCCTGACTGCAGCGGTCCATGCTCCAAAAGTCATCAACCATGCAAAAACAGATGAAATAACATAAGTATCACCTCTCAATACGCAATATATCAATGAATAACTGTGAATTATGACATAGAATAGTGATGCAAAATGGACGTAACAACTCCCCCCAAGCTTAGACTTCGCTTGTCCCCAAGCGAAACTGAGCTCAATAAACATGGCCTCAGGTTTATGGAGTGAAGAGTCGATAAAAGAATACGGACAAGAAGCATCACATTCATCAATACATAGATTATAATAGAATACAACTCACTATTATATGACTCAACTTGCAATAAGCAAAGGAAACACAATAAAGATACATGAAGTAAATCATAATTGGTAATGGCAAACTTAGCTCTTGGTCGAAGAATAGTTGATAATTTGTTGGAGTTCACAAATAGCTGGTTTTCAATGATAGCTTTCAAAGTAGTAAACATCAAGATAAGAGCAATGTGCAAAACATGGAACATAAGAAACATGATTGAATAAATCATCATATGAATGAATGAAACACAACAACTCAAAATACTTGTTGAGATAGAGGGAGTAGGTTTACTGACTCAACTAAAAAGTAAAAGAAAGGCCCTTCGCAGAGGGAAGCAAGGATTTCAGGTTTCATAAAGAGCTCCCAAAAACTACGATACTTACTAGCTTTCAGCTCTCATTGCCCCTATCACATGCATCTTTAGGTGATTAAGGTTAAAGTGATCAAATATGAGGATATGCATTGACAGGTTGTAAATTGAGAATCGCATGTCCCTTGAATACGAGGGCCGCTCCTCATGCTACTCAAGTTTAGTCACCGGTAAGTTCTTGTCATCGTAAGCATATGTGTATCATTGAGAACCACCAACGGGGTACCCCTTGCCCGATGATATGGAAGAATCCCCATATCAAAATGACAAGGCAAGCAGACAACAAGCATCTCAGCAATCTTCTTATTTACCATGGGAATATGGTGCTTTTTTCTCTCTTTCCTCTTTTCATAATATCTCTTTTTTCCTTTTTCTCTTTTTCTCTTTTTCTCAATATCGGACTCTTTTTTTATAAGAAGAATGCTTCATAGATACTCGTTATGGTTACGATGTAGGTTTCCACCATGTCAGCATGGATTAGACCAGCGGCCCAGGTGTTTCTCTAACACACATGCATAACTCCATGGACTTACAAGCTCCCCTTTCATTTCACACTGACGACATCCATAGACAAAATAACATGATATCAACTAGGTACAAAGTACTAGTGCAATGTTGAAAGTGTTCCCCATGACAGCATGGTTCTGCTAATTCACAACTTATAAAGCGCAAGCATATACGCGGCATAGGTGAGCACAATGGTTCAAGTTTATGAAATGCAAGAAAGTAAAGTGTGCCATCAAGTTCGTGAGAGCTTTAATCACTACTTTTCACATAGCAAGTTTAATTTGGGAGGTAGATAAAACAAGAATTTACTTGGAATAGCAATAATGCTAATAGGTAGGTATGGTGGACACAAATAGCAAAGGTTTTGGTTTTAAGGAGTGGATGCACGAGAAGAATTCCCTCTCAGTACAGGTTTTTGGCTAGCAAGGCTGGGTAGCAAGTACAATAGTTGAAGGAAACAAACAAACAAACATACAATGATAAAGACAAACATGCAATCTTCCTTAGAAGCACAAAAGATCTTAACTAGAGAATACTAGACTTATGAGCAAATCAAGAAAGATGATGAAATTATATTTCTTTAGAGTACTTTTATCTTTTCTTTCAACTCTCAAAAATAGTGTGCTACTGACCAAGCCAGGTTTGCCAAAACCAACTAAATTAACTCAATGATCCCAAAGTGATACCAATACTAACAACAAGATCAATCATATAACCACGAATTGAAAACTAATATAAGTTATGCAAAAGAGTAAATGATAGAACTTCTCATTAATATTCCATAACGGCAACTCACACCAAGGGATACATATCTAACGAGAGAGGGGAAACTTCCATAATGCAAACCATCCTACATAATAACTTCTCTATTCATGATATGACTCTACTAATAAGGTAAAAAGATAGAAGATAGTGATGTGATACCGCCACACTCCCCCAAGCTTGGAACAAACCAATGGGATGCCAAACCTGATGACGAATTACTCCTTCGGTGGTGGTGGTATTCTCTTATCCTTGTTCGAATTCCAGGGCAAGGGCTCCCCATCGACAAAGGACATCGTGGTCTCCAGCATCCTGAAACTTGCAGCAGCACTTATGCGTTTAAACCTAACCTCATACTCACAGCTGTGCTTGCAGTTCGTTGGTTGTTTGGCGGAGTGAGAGGACTTCATCCTTGAGCTCAGCAGTCTCCTTTTGGTGCTCGGCGATGAGTTCGGAACAAATCTTATGGATGATATCCACTTCGCGCTCCGCCATCTTCTTGTACCTAAAGACTTCTTGCTCTAGTGCTTCCATCCTGTCCTCCAGACTTCCTTCACCTTTAGAGTCTCGAACCTCTTTTATCAAGAGCTCCCCATCTTCAAGCAACAACTCCTTGGGATGAATCTTCAACTCTCTCATGTATGGGTTGATGATATCCTCTAAAGCATCTTCCTTGGCTGATCCAGACGAGAACATTGTAGCTCCAAATATGGGACTCTACCTGTCAGAAACAGATCGAAACGAAAACACGACGAGAACACGATGTACGAACCTCGGGAGATCCGGAGGATTATATGTTACGAAGTTTCATGATGAAAGGAAGGTACTGGGAGAAAACGGGCCGGAGACAGAGTCTGGGTGGCCACACCACCTGGTGGCGCGGCCTAGGGTGGGCCCGCGCCACAGGGTGGTGTGAGCCACCTTGGCTCCGTTTTCGTCCCCTTTTCGCTTCGTAGCTTTCCATATTGACTAAAAAATTCAAAAATATAGTCGGATAGTGTTTTCACGGAACTTTTCTTACCAGAACGGTTACCTATTTGAAAGAGGACTCTACAGGTCTCTGAATTTGGTCCTTGATAAAATTTTCCAGAGTTATAACTTGAAAGGCATCAACATCTTCATTGTAAGAATCCCCAGCAATATAGTGTTTGAGTCGATGTCCATTCACTACTTGTGTAGTATTATCTTTTAAAGAATAAATTTTTATTGCTCCTAAACGGTATACTTCTTCAATAATGAAAGGTCCTTCCCATTTTGACAGTAGCTTTCCTGCAAAAAATCTGAGACGAGACCTATACAATAGAACTTTCTCACCAACATGAAATTCTCTCTTAAGTATTCGCTTGTCATGCCATCTTTTAACTTTTTACTTAAAGAGCCTAGCATTTTCATAGGCTTCACTCCTCCATTCATCTAAAGAACTTAAGTCAAATAACCTTTTCTCACCAGCGAGCTTACAATCTCTATTTAGTTATTTAACTGCCCAGTAAGCTTTGTGTTCTAATTCTAAAGGTAGGTGACAAGCTTTCCCATAAACCATTTTATAAGGAGACATCCCCATAGGATTTTTGTAGGCAGTTCTATAAGCCCATAAAGCATCATTCAACTTTTAGCCCAGTTTTTTTTAGATCTATGAACAGTCTTTTGCAAGATGGATTTAATTTCTCTATTTGATAACTCTACTTGCTCGCTAGTTTGGGGGTGATAAGCTGAAGCAATTCTATGATTAACATCATATTTAGCAAGGGTCTTTCTGAAACCACCATGAATGAAATGAGAACCCCCATCAGTCATGAGATACCTAGGCACTCCAAACCTAGGAAAGATAACATCTTTAAGCATTTTTAGAGAAGTTTCCCTGTCAGCACTCTTCATAGGAATGGCTTCTACCCACTTAGTAACATAATCAACGGCAACAATAATATGAGTATAACCTTTCGAGGGAGGGAAAGGACCCATAAAGTCAAATCCCCAGCAATCAAAGGGTTCAATAACTAGAGAGTAGTTCATAGGAATTTCATTGCGTCTGGAAATATTGCCAACACGTTTACATTCATCACAAGATAAAACAAATTTTCTTGCATCTTTAAAAAGGGTAGCCCAGTAGAAACCTGATTGTAGCACCTTTTGTGCAGTTCTATCTCCTGCATGATGTCCTCCATAAGCACTACCATGACATTTATGCAATATCTCCTTTTGTTCATATTCTGGAACACATCTTCGCATAATACCATCCACTCCTTCTTTGTATAAGTGTGGGTCATCCCAAAAATAATGCCTCAAATCATAGAAGAACTTCCTTCTTTGCTGAGCTGTAAAAGTTGGAGGCAAATACTTGGAGACAATAAAGTTAGCATAATCAGCATACCAAGGGCTCCCTCGTGAGCTTACCCCTATTGCGGCTAACTGTTCATTTGGGAAACTATCGTTAACACGCATAGGGTCAAAAGAGATGTTTTCCAATCGAGATAAATTATCAGCTACAGGGTTTTCAGCACCTTTCCTATCTACTATATGTAGATCAAACTCTTGTAAAAGCAGCACCCATCTAATAAGCCTAGGCTTAGCGTCCTTCTTCGTCATAAGGTATTTAATAGCAGCATGATTAGTATGAATGGTGACTTTTGAGTCTACAATATAGAGTCTAAACTTATCACAAGCAAAAACGAGAACTGGAAATTCTTTTTTAGTAGTAGCATAATTCCTTTGAGCAGCGTCTAAAGTCTTACTAGCATAATGAATAACGTTTAATGTTTTATCAATTTGTTGCCCAAGGACAGCACCTACAGCAAAATCACTAGCATCACACATTATTTCAAAGGGTAAACTCCAATCAGGTGGTTGAACAATAGGGGTTGTAGTTAAAGCCTTCTTAAGAGTTTCAAAAGCTTCCTTACAATCACCATCAAAACGAAGGGTACATCTTTTTGAAGAATATTAGTGAGGGGTTTTGATATCCTAGAAAAGTCTTTAATAAACCATCTATAGAAACCAGCATGACCAAGGATACTATGAATACCTTTGATGTCTCTTGGGCATGGCATATTGCCTCAACCTTAGCTCTATCAACTTCTATGCCTCTTTCAGAAACTTTATGCCCAAGGATAATCCCTTCATTAACCATGAAGTGGTATTTCTCCAAATTAAGAACAAGATTAGTTTCTTCACATCTCTGTAAAACTTTATCAAGGTTGTGCAGACAATTATCAAAAGAAGTTCCATAGACAGAAAAGTCATCCATGAACACTTCTACAATTTCCTCACAAAACCCATGAAAGATAGCAGACATGCATCTTTGAAAAGTAGCAGGAGCATTACATAAACAAAAAGGCATGCGTCTATAAGCATAAGTTCCGTAAGGGCAAGTAAAAGTAGTTTTTTCTTGATCTTGTTGTTTAACAACAATTTGAGAGAAACCACAATAACCATCAAGAAAACAAAAATGGGTCTTTTTAGACAACCTTTCCAACATTTGATCAATAAAAGGAAGCGGGTAGTGATCTTTCTTAGTAACTTTATTGACTTTTCTAAAATCAATGCACATCCTATAGCCTACTACTATTCTTTGGGGAATAAGCTCATCATTATCATTAGGAACAACGGTAATACCTCCTTTTTTAGGAACACAATGAACAGGACTAACCCATTCACTATCAGCAATAGGGTAAATAATACCAGCATCAAGGAGTTTCAATACCTCATTCCTTACCACTTCCTTCATCTTAGGATTTAAACGTCGTTGGTGCTCTACTACTGGCTTTGCATCTGGTTCTATATTGATAGAATGCTGACATATAGTAGGTGAAATACCTTTTAAATCATCCAGAGTATAGCCCATAGCTCCTCGGTGTTTGTTCAAAACCTCCAATAACCTTTCTTCTTCCTTTCCTGAAAGTTTAGAGCTAATAATAACAGGATATATCTTTTTATCATCAATATAAGCATATTTAAGATCATCAGGGAGAGGTTTTAGATCGAAGACCGGATCCTTTTTAGGTGGCAACGTGGTACCCAAGTCTTCTACAGACAAGTTATGCTTAAGCATCTGGGTTGATGACAGAGAATCTCGTCAATCTCATTCCTTTCTTCCATGAAGATCTCACTTTCGTGATCTTCCATAAATTGCTGCAAAGCATTGTTAGGAGCAAGAGAGATAGAAGAAAGTTGTTCAACTCTAAAATCCTCATTATGGGTTTCCTCTTCACAGGGTTCTTTAGTAAATTTCGAAAAATTAAACTCATAAGATTCCCCATCAAACTTAGTCAAGATTTTCTCCCTCTTGCAATCTATAATAGCTCCACAAGTACTCAAGAAAGGTCTACCAAAAATGATAGGATAAGTTTACTAGCAGCTGAACTAAGTACTAGAAAATCAGCAGGATACTTAATCTTACCACAAAGAACTTCCACATCTCGTACAATACCAATTGGAGAGATGGTCTCTCTATTGGCAAGGTGAATAACCACATCAATATCTTCTAGTTTGCAGGGACTGATTTCATGCATAATTTCTCTCTAAAGCTCATAAGGAATAGCACTAGAACTTGCACCAATATCACATAAACCATAATAGCAATGATCACCAATTCTAACGGAAAGCACAGGGACACTAGCTTTTTTAACTCTATTAGGATGTGAAACAATATTAGAAGCATCCTCACAAAAAACTATGTGTCCATCTTCTATGCTTTTAGTGACAAGGTCTTTCACAATTGCTACCACAGGTTCAACATTTATTTCTTCATCAGGCTTTACAGTTCTCTTTTCACTTTTAGTGATTGCATTAGTTATCATAGGATGATCCTTTACCTTATCTGGGAACGGAATCTTCTCGATATAAGGTTCAGGTAAGATGTGATGAATAGTGCAATACTCAGCACTCCCAACAGGAACACAGTCAACCATATATTTATAAGGTGCATGGTACTTGTTCCATCCCCTTTTTGGAATCTCAATATAAGAAGCAAAAGCCCTAAAGCAATTCATAATAACTTGTAAGTCAAGACCATAAGCATTACTAATATTTTGAAAGTCATCAGTTCCCATAAAAGATTCAATGCATTCAAAATCATAATTTTTACCTGACTTTCTACCTTTGTCATTCTCCCAAGCTTCAGCATTGTCTTGAATACGGTCCAGAAGGTCCCATTTAGCTTCTTCTTCCATGCGAGTGAATGATCCAACACAAGAGGCATCCAATAAATCCTTGTCATGTAGAGGGAGCGTTGCATAAAATTTATTGATAATAATATTGTTGGGGAGCTCATGAATGGGACATTTGAGCATTAGTAACTTCAATATCCCCCAAGCTTGAGCTATACTCTCTCCATCAAGAGGCCAAAAGTTGTATATTTGATTCCGATCTTTATGAATCTCACTAGGAGGATAAAACTTTGAATAAAAGAGAGGCACTATTTCCTCCCATTCCAGAGCTTGACCATTCTTTAGCAGCTTATACCATTCATCAGCTCTTCCTTTTAGCGAAAATGAGAATAACTTCTTCTTAACTTGATCTGTAGTAATACCTGCACACTTGAACAACCCGCATAATTCGTGTATAAAGAGCAAATGATCACCGGGATGGACAGTTCCCTCCCCAACATAGTAGTTATCCATAACACGATCACTAATTCTTGTAGGTATTTTAAAAACATTATTCTCAGCAGGTGGTGGTTTATCTACTACCTTAGTAGTATTAGTAGCATTACCAAATAAGAAACTCAGCGAATTATCCATAACGAAAATAAAGCAACTAGCAGAAGTAAACAATACTCACAACAGAAGTTTCATTTACCAGTTCCACTCTCCAATATCGCTTCACCCCCCGGCAACGGCGCTAGAAAATAGTCTTGATGACCCACAAGTATATGGGGTTGTACCGCAGTATTTTCAATAAGAGTGTCGAGCCCAACGAGGAGCAGAAGGTGCTGGATAGTGGTATGGATCAGGAATTCTCTGCAAATACTTAGCAAACGGATTTTTAGGGGTTTTTGATATAGCAAGTAAACGAAGTACGAGTAAATAAAAGATAGTAGGAATAAATGCAGCAAGTGGCCCAATCCTTTATTAAGCAAAGGACAAGCCGGTTGTATTACTTAAGATGACCAAACGTTCTCGAGGACACATGGGAAGACTATCAAGTGCTTTCACTTCATATAGTTGATTAATCTTCTTTAGCTTGCTAAGTGTTGTGTGGGTGAACCTGTGCTAATGTACCGACCTTCCTAGGACTAATACATACTTGTGATTATACCCCTTGCAAACATCCGTAAGTACAAGAAAGTAATTAAGGTAGAATCCTAACCACAACTTTAAACTCTAAGACCCTTACGTCCCTTGTGCAATGGTTTCCTAATGGGGGTTCAGGTTTCTCTCACTCCGGCAACCCCTACGATTAGTAGCCAAATACACAATGCATTCCCCTAGGCCCATATAGGTGAAGTGTCATGTAGTCGACGTTCACATGACACCACTAGAAGAAGTACACCACAACTTAAATATCAAACTATTCAATCTTTCTCAACACAACTCCACTACTAACAACATGACTTCTCCCATGTCCTCAAGAACAAAATGAACTACTCACAAGACATCATATGGATGATGATCAGAGATGGAATAATGATGTATAACAATCTGAACATAAACAATAATTCAATGATTCACTCAATAGCATCAACTACAAAGAGTAATCAACACCGGGAAAGTTTCCCCTATGAACTATGTGAGATTCAACTCAATTGTTACAGCAATATGGAGATGGTGATGAGGGTGCTGATGGTGATGATGATGATGATGATCCCGATGAAGTCTAGCTTGACGGTGGTGTTGATGGCGACGATCTCCCCTCTCCGGGAAGGAATTCCCCCGGCAGAAATCTGTCTGCCAGAGAGATCTTTCTCTCTCGGTGTTTTCGGCCCCGTAGAGGCGGCGAAATCTTTATGTGGTCGCTCTCCGAGTCTTAGGGTTTCGGGAGATAATATACCCAGAGGGGGAGGCCAGGGGTGGGACCAGGGC